>NW_023590567.1:2102018-2139379 GCF_014843425.1 Jatropha curcas
AAAAAAAAAAAAAAAAAAAAAAAAAAAAAAAAAAAATAAAAAAAATAAAAATATATAGAGAGGATTTCCTATAGTAACGTTTATCAAATGGCTTTTCATGGTCTCACATGCCACAAATATATCAATTGCCAAAGTCCCAGAATCATTCACAATATAAGTCCTTTAGACATACTCAAATCGCCAGCAAATTTATGAAACTAAGAGCGGTAATTGAATGTATATCTCCTTGACAAATGATCAGTCAACTAACATTAATCTTTTTCCCAATGCTTCGTATTTAATACATAATGGAAATTGTTCAATTAAATTCTAACCACCTTACCCATGCCTTTTATTGAGCCTTACCCTTGACCTCAAGTGTTTTAGGGCCTTAATGGTCCTTATGGGATGAACAAAGTCCTTAGGTAGTACGGTAGTGTTTGCCAAAACGTTTAGAGTTCTTAACCGAGGCGTATAGCTCTTATCATAGGTTGAATAATTGAAGTTGCGCTCCATTTCATATTTCTCACTAACGTAGGCAAATGGTTTCTTTTTTTACATTAGGAAACCACCCCATTCCCCACACCAGAAGCATCACAACTCAATTTTTCAAAGTATTTTCAAAGTTAGGTAAAGAAATAATAGTGCAGATGTTACTTTCCTTTTAAAGCGTGTCAAACGCTTTCTGTTGTTTCTTCTCCCCGACTTTGAACCCAACTTCCTTTTTTGCATTATTTCTATTAGTGGTGCTGCAAATTGAGAGAAATCTTTTACAAATCTTTCTATAAAAATTGCACTCCATGAAAGCCCTAACTTCAACAGAAACTGATGTTGGGCAGTTGGCCATTCTTTGATGCTTTCACTTTTCCTCGGCTCACATACTTCCAATACCATGGTGCAACTCACAATAATCCAAGAAATAACAAGTCTATCATAACGGAATGTGCAATTTGGTTAAGTTTTAAGCATACAATTGTCTCAGACCGGTGTAAATGTTCTTTGTAATACTATCGCTACATGCCAATATGATCATTAAGCAGCGTTGCTGATAATGAGTGAGTATCCAATCAAAGTATACACAACCATCATAAATTTTCCTAACGAAGGCACGCAATACATAGGTTTCACTTGAGCCCTTCATAAAGGTACTAGGTGCATTAGATAATTCCAAAAAGGCATAACTACCATTCATCAACCATCTTTAATTTTTAAAAGTAGTTTTCGCATTCATCACCTGGTTGCATCTAATTTGATGGAAACCACTCATTAAATCAATCTTATCGTAGTAAAGTAAGTTTGCCCCCATGCAATCAATCTAGAATTCATCAAGTCTAGGGATAGGGTGTCCTATACTTTATAGTGATTTTTTGGTTGACCGTTCTACAAATCACACAACATGCGGCCATGTTCCATCATTTTAGGCAACTAGAAGCACTGGAACGGCAAAAGGCCTCATGCTCTCTCGCACCAAACCTTTCTCTATAAGCCATCAACTTGCCTTTGCCAACCCCTTTGTCTCCATTGGATTTGCATTCTATAGGCAGGTCTATTTTGGAATGGTGGGATCCAGTGAATGAAGTCCGAGCTTTTGATGTCTATTCCCCTTAAGGCTGGTAAACCACTAGTAATAGTTCCATAGGAAGAACATCTCTAATTCCTACAACATAGAAACAAACATAACGAAAGGCAACTTGTCAAGGTTAGTGTTCGTTTCAGCAAATAAACCTCTTTATACCTAGAGCAATAACCGTGGCTTCTCCAAGGCAATAGCACACTAACCTACGGGTAGCTTCTCGCATAAAAGTTTGTTTCTTTTTTTTTTCCTCTCTTTGGTTTTTCACTCACATTGGCCATTAATTTGTTTTTCTTGTTGTTATTTTTTGTGGCCTCTTTCCCTCCATCCTTACTCTTTTTTTCCACTCTGTTTGTTCTAACGAAAATCTTACTTCCCATTTTCCTCAAGCGGCCGAAACCCTCTCTCTTCCTCTCAAGTATCTCCTTTGATCTTCATATACTTCTTGAGGTGGATAATGGTACAAGAAATTCACCTTTTTTTCCCCACTTAGAGAGCCAAAAGAGTATCGTTGTGAATTCCATCATGAAGTGTTCTTCTTATCATATTGCCATGGCGCTCCCCTAACAATACAATGGCTGCTTGCATAGGTACTATATCACATAAAAATTTCATCTCATACCAATCCATAGAAAATGGCACAAGTACCTGTCGAGTCACCTTCACATCCCCCAATCATCAACCATTGCAACTTATAAGGCTTAGATGTTTATAGACAATGTTAAGTTCAATTCATGTTACCATTATTTACACTAGCAACATTAGTGCAACTACCATCCCCATTCAATCAATAATGAAGTATAAAAAGACTGTTCCCTACTATATGCGAAACACCTGGTGTGAATATTGTTCGGTCACGTTGCTGCGAAAGGCTTGTTCCTCCTTGAACAATGTATATTCAAAGGCACCCTTACGCAACTAAAAGCTTCCCCATGTTCAGGAAGTAATTAAGTGTTCTCGAATCATCAATCATCCATCATCAATTTACATTTAGGCCAATGAGCTGCATCGACATAATCATCTAAACATTGAGAGGATTCACGCAGCTGTAATATTGCCGACATCTATCTTTTAGCAATGCGAGCAACCTCCTTTTACACGCACAATTGTGAAATGCATAATGCCCTCTTCCCCCCGCCAAACATTTAAAAACATTCTAAATTTCTCTAGAAAGTGAGATTTTGTAGAGTTAGAAGTTATACCTGTTCGTTGCTAATAAAATTGGAGTTTTGGACAGCCTCTTTGTACCTTTTGAAGTTGAATTCCTGTCCTTTGGAAATTGGGAGAGCCTTATGAGAGGTCCTTCTTTTCAACCTCATTTGGGCCATTTAGATCCCTCATGCTGGTTGTTTAGAATAACTTGTTTAGTGGATCTCTCACCTTTTTTTTGCCTTTCAATTTTCATGCCATATCTGATCATCTCCCTTGCAAGGTAATCAATAGCGATAACATCTCTAAAGTATCCAGCGCAATGTCATTATTTAGATCCAAGGAATCATGAAACTGGTGATTTGTTCGTCTTCCTCAATTTTTGGCTCTAGCCATGCAATTCTTCCATCTTTATAGTAATTCTTCCACATCCTTCTCCTCCCTTTGCAACCATTCTTGCTAACTTATTGTTGTAAATCCTAAAGTATGAGTAGGGACAAATTTTATGGTGTCATTTATCCCTTTACATGTAATCTCCATGGGTGGTACAGGTCGCATCCCCTTCTTCTTCTTTTTATAACAAGCAATTGTCTCCCACCAAAACATAGCATAACCCTTAAATTTCAAACGCAGCAAGGATGGGATTCTTTCTTCCTGAGAATAGTTATGGGCATTCAAAGATTATTGTTTCTACCTTCCTTTCCATTCAAGATACTCTTTCGGCATTTGTTGTTACCTTTGTAATTCTGGATATCCTCATTTTTAATTGATCCCAAATCCCATAAATTTTAATTAAAATTAGAATCTTCAGTGTTCCTCGATCTTTCAATGTGATTCTCGGTGTAGTGTTCGGTTAGAATGAGTGGTCGTAGCTCTAGTATTAGAGCTTTGTGAGGCATTTATCTCTTCGCAATTCTTTCCCCTTATGTTGCTTGAAAGAGATTGTTGAAAGGTTCTAAACGTCCTTACATTGATGTCCATGAAAAAAAATTTTCAGCTAAGGATCTTTGATTTCATCCCTCCATTGACCATCTCCAGAATGTTTGCTTAAACCATCATTGTTACTAGAAAGAACAGAAGAAACAAGAATAGATTTGAGTTAATAATAACACTGCAGACTCCTTGCCCCGTAGCCACGTTTTTACCTACTCTAATCAATCCTTGCAATTCCCTCCAATTTGTCTGACGCGCAAGATACATCTGAAAACATTTCTCTTTTCGGAATCTTAGTAAACCAACCAACTTCCAATAAGCACGTGTTAGAAAGCAAGGAATGGAAGATCTTAACAGATAAAATGAAAGAAACACAAATTCCCTAGAATAGAAGACTCAACAAGCGAGATAGGATGAGCAGCACAAGAACAAAAACATGCACTACTTAAATTATCAATTAGCAGTGTAAGTAAATCAAGCAAAACAACCACAACCCTAATAATGTCCATAGAAGCAAAGAAGCTCAAAACAAGAATAAAGAAACTAGAATTTAAGAGAAAGAAAATTTCTGGGTCTGTGATATAAGTAGTTTGAATTTTAGTTTACTTACAAAGCGAACCAATATGGATCTAATTAATTCTACCCCAAACAAAGCAAGCAATCAAAGATAATCCAAGAAAAATTTCATAAAAAAAAATTTTTTATAAGGCGTAGAATCCGCAGCAAAGGCGTGGCTTGGTGAAGCACAGGTCGTGCCTTGACTTGTATCCCTTAATCCTTTCACATTGTACCCCAATTTAAAGGTAGGGATTAGATTTTGACAAGGATTGTGTAGGATATGCTTAATCGCTCAAATAAGAATATGGAACAACTAATTCTTGTTACCCCTTAATCCACAAAAGTAGTTTAAGATTAGATTTATCAAAAGATTATAGTGGATAAGCTTAATCTCCACCAAAAATAAGGTCAAATCCCCTAAGAATTAAGAAAACAAAATCCCTATGAATTAGGAACAAGATCCCTAGTGAATTAGGATAAAATCCACACAACACAACTCAAGCTTCAATGGTGGACGAAATTTTTTCCTTACTCTTGTTCTCTTTTTTTTTAAGACAGATTCTAATTTAGCAAGATCTAAGATCACAACTTCCCAGAATTTTTTTTTTTATAGAAACAAGAACGAAAGCTAAAGAAATCAATAATGAAATGCAAAATTCAAAATTAAAAACTAAAGCAAAACAATAGACAAACACCAGGAATTTAAGAAAAACAAGAAAACAAATTAATCACAACCCCTAGAACTAAAATAAATAGAATTTACCTTAATCTTTGGCTCTAATACCAAAACTGACCGCGGCAACCCTAATGGAAAAATTAATTCCCAAGAACTCTATGACAAAGATTTGGGAATAGATCAAAGATCAAACTAGAAACTCCCTCTATGGCAACCAAAAGCTTTAAAGAAGCAAGAAACACCAATAATAGAGTAAAAGAATAGAATAAACGCACAAGTAAATTGATAAGTTTACCTTGAATTCTTGATGGCAATTAGAAGGAATGCAACTCTCACAGTCTCTCTAATCAATAGAACACGGCCTAAGCATGAACAAAATCTGTACAATTTCTTATTTCATGATTGTGTTTTTGTTTCCAATATAACAGCTATTTATACTAAAATCTAGAGGTCCTGATCCTTAAAGGATTTGAATAATTAATCTAAATCAAGCTAAGGATAAGGATTTAGCTAATCTAAACCAACCAGGATAAAGACCTAACAATGCTTAACAAACTTAAGGATTTTGGATTAACTAATCCAAATCAACTAAAGACTACTAAATCTTAAGCAAATCAAAGGATAAATCCAAGGGGGTCGAATTTAGGAGGCCCCAACTCCATTATTATTTGATACATCGCAAAAAAGCAAAATTGGACCTAACTAATCTCGCTAAAGATGGCGACGCGTGCAGGCCTCTGGGCGTGCAAAGTTCGCTACGGGCGTGCTTCATGGTGATACTGTTTCCTCATCTCGCAAGTCAGACGCGTGCAAGGCCTGGGTGTGCTATTTGGCATGGGCGTGCTTTATGTTACTATTGATTTTTCTCTCTGCAAGTCAGAGCTAGCACAGCCTGGGCGTGCTACCTTGCACGGGCGTGCTAAACCTAGCACTGATTTTGGGCGTGCCATAATGCTGGAATTTCAGATTCCATCTCAACATGTGCTTCCATTAATGGAGGAAGAACTTAGGTGTGCTTTTAAGTTCTTCAAGCTACTTGTTTGAAAGTCAAGGTCCGATGGCTCATGTGTGACTTGTTTTCTGAATGTACAAGGACAGTGGTTGCTCCATAATTTCCTTTGCACGCTCCTTGTAATTAGTCCACTAGGAAGGTACTAAATGGATTGCCATGTTGTGCTCCTTTGTGTCCCTTGAGCTCCATAGGTGATTGGTGATAGTTGGATCCGCTATCAATGGTCAGCTTAGCATAAAAATTTAAGAGCATATGATATTGACTAGACGGTAATTTGCTTGAAAAAATTGTTCGCCGCTCCTCATCAGACCAATAATTGGTGTTTGAGATCCCGAAAGTGATTCGCCTCACTCGGTCAAGACTTGGCAAGTAATAATATGGAATGGTAGTATCGTCTGCTTCGCATCTGTATCTACAAAAAGTAGAAGCCTGTACTGCCAAATCATCAAATCATCTTCTCAGTACAAAGTACTGGCTCTTAAATGCAGAACATATGGCAAAATGACATGAACTGAGATAAATCCAAACTCTATGCTCTACTTTAATAAAGGCAACAATAATCAAATAATGTATACTCCGTGGTGTGATATCCACCTGCAACAGTGATCCTTAACGAGTGTGGGTAGAGCAAAAGCTCGCTGGCTAGCTTCTTAATATGGCAGGCTTATGCTATGGATAGTGGAACTGCAAGAACCACAAGAATGAATCGGATTGGATATATCAAGAAAGGGGGAATACCTAATTATAAGATGGCGCACCTTTTGGTCGGAATGGCTTGGAAGTTTGAAGAAACTTTAGGTTAAGCATACTCGCCTATGGAATATCCTAGGATCGGGTGACCTCTTAGGTAAGTTCCACATTTCACTCTGGCCGGGACAAAACTATGTCGATCTTGCAATCCAGTCGGGATGGATAATTGGCCTTGATCCAAAGCGAAACAATTCCGCATCTTACGTGGTTGGAGTTAATGGATTGACAATTGGTATCAGAGGCGGACCCCTCCAGTACGATGATTGTTTGAGGACTGACCATGCAGAAGTTGGTTGGGCCCTGTGAACATCCGCGATACGGCAAAGCGTCCTAAAAGGGTGGCTAAGCAAAGTCTCTTGGCTACTCTATGGCAGCTAGTTATGATACGTGGAAATGCGGGACACAAGTTGAATCGGAGTTCAATATATCGTGAAAAGGGCAAAACTAGATCATCACGAGGCGCCTTTTGATGAAATGGCTTTGGAGAGTTTGGAAAGTACTCTAAATTAAGCATGCTCGCTTAAAAAAATCCTAGGATGTTGACCTTCAGAAAGTTCCCCATTTTCACTCTACGGAAATAAAATCGGTGCAAGTCCTTTACCAATACCAGTATATGGGATGGAATATCCCAAAGCGGACATTCCGATCTTGCTGCGTTGGATTTCGACGTGACACCTTAGTTCATTGTGATGAGATATCAAATCAATTGGCATCCGAGCAAAGACAGTAAGCAGGATCAGTATCAACCTAAGGGCATTGGCGGGAATTTCATTTGATACTGGCCATCCTACGTAGAAATAACATGGAATCTTCATTACAATTGTTTTCAAAAACATAAGACATTAAGTGAAGTAATGAAAAAAATGTCATTCAATAATCTAGTACTCCGAGCTTATCTCTCCTTGTCCCCGGACACCACGACTAAGGACGAGCCTCTCAACCTCTATCATGATACCCCGTGCTAAGCTCGCTACATTATAGAATTAACGGGTTTTAATAATATGCTAACAATATAATCGGAAGAGCTAGTTAGGTGATTTTAGGGTTGTTTCTCCTATTTTGAAACATATTATTGATTATCAAACTAATATAATTGAATAGAATTAAGTGAAGTCAAATCCGCCCTAATAGGCCCTTTTTAATCCTTGATTTTTCTTTTATCAAATATTTCTTGCTTGCACATTTCTTTTTATTCTCCTTTATTTTCCTTTATTTAAAATCTTAGATTATATTCCTTTCTTATATTGGTCCGTGAGATAATAATAGGGTTAAACACCAATTTGGTATCTTAGAATAATAATTTTCGTAGGACGATACTATAAACTGCACTCTTTAATTATTTTTTGTTTAAGTAATTTTATGGCACTTACAAAAAGCCTGTCATTAGATGCAGTACAACACCAAAGCAACGCAACCTTATCTAACTTGATTTGAGAAGCCGTTCTTTTGTCTTCATATTTTAATTTATTCCTTTCTCTTCTTTTCCTAAATACACTAATGTCACCTCGTATGAAATGGATCTCAAAAAACCATAACTTGCTAATTTTTAACAATTTTGAAAAGAGTGCTACTCTTTTCGTGTAAATAATTGCTAAAGCAATTTGAAAATAAAATAATTGCCTAACTGTGTCATAAAAATTTGGCTAGCTAGTGTTTTTAAGAAAAATTGCTACTTCTAGCGTATTGTTATTCTACACAAAATTGAGAAAAATAAAAAATTCAGCCATTATAATATAAAAAAATAAGATAAAAATATTCTACTAGTATCTTATTAAAGGACTTAAGGAAGCCCACACAAGGAGAAATGAAGTTTGGAACTTAAAAATAACAAAAAAGTTCGCTGTAGTAGGACAAGAATTTGAAAGATTTGGAATGAGTATAGACGTGTTTTGGGTTGCTTTGAATTAAGAAAAAGACAAAAGATCACATTGGCCATCTATTAAGAAGAATATTTTAGGGTTATGAGTGTTTTTTGAGTCGAACCTACAAAAATATCTCCAATTTGTTTTAGATTTCCCCTCAGCGTGGCCCATATGTCCCCTCCTTGCCCCTCATAGTACGCTCCTTGTTTGACGCTACCTTTTTTGAAGCTTGCTTTAACGTGTTCGGAAGCAGCAATTTCCACAAATTTTAGTTCCTGTCTTACAGCATGCCAAAATTCTTCAAGCTTTTTTTGAAAAAAAAAAAAGACTTTCTCTCAAAAGAGACTCAAAAATTGGTTATTTAAACCTCTTAGATTGTTAGCGTATCCCTTGAAATGGAGAAATCCTCTTTTAAATTTACATCTTGAAGAGGGTGTGTGATTTTCTAGTTTGATTTGGCTGGTTCGATAAGTCCATTTCAATTTTTAATTTTGACCCGTATATATTTGTTGGAAAGCTTCTAGATGTCTAGTGTTATTAATTCACTTGAAGTCACCTACCAAAATTCTCATTTGTGCTTAAGATATGATAAATTAAAAGAGTGGAGAGATGTTGTAATTTGGTTTTTTTGGTTAATGTTTCCTGCTAAGAAAAAAAGATTTGCCAACTAAACCGGGTTCGTGGGCACATGATTAATTGATAGATTTCAACTAAATTGATTCAAATCCAAATCTAATTTGATTTAATTTAATTTTGATTGTTAGAATAGAAATCGTTGATTTTATTTACGGTTTAATGGAAAATAATTGAAATTTTATAATATTTGATTCAATTTTTTTAAAATTAATAAAAAGTTCAATACTGTTTTAATTGCAAGAAAGTAAAGCCAAAACTGAAAAATCATATTTGTTTTGTTTTGATTTTTAAACGAAAATTTTATTTTGATCTGATTTTTTAAAGTTGGGTTGCATGTTAAACTAAATCGTTAATGATGATCTTATCAATAAAGATATGACCTTAATATCTACAATTAGCCACGGTTGCTCTTATATAGTAATGTACAGGTAGGATGACAAACTGATTTATGAGAGCAGACATTAAGTTTACCTACTTAATTTATAGTTTTTCCACAATCCGAACAATGTTTGAAAAAGCTCTTACAAAACAATACGTTGTTTTGATCTTCCATCCTGATTATGTTTAAAGAATAGATTTTAAATTGCTAATTGTTTTTTATTTATATATATATTTAACTTATTTATTAATGGGTCCATAAGAGCTTTGGACCTCGAATTATTAGACTAGCTATATATACATGAGAGTATTCTATCTTGGCACACAGAAGGTTAAAGTGTAATCGGCTAATGCAGTATTCATATAATCCGACAATAGATTTTCAGATTCAAACTCTCTTTTCTCCTGAATACTCGAAAAAAATATTCTAAAATGAGTTTTCTTGAATCATGAAAATTGTATATCTTTTTAAACTTGTTTTTGCTAAAAAAATCCGTGAAATTAGTTTGTTTATAATTTATATATTGAATATTATATTAATTTTTGTTAAAAAAGTATTTCTGCAGTCCATGAAATTATATATCTCCTCTCACCCTGGATTGCCAACTCAACTGTAATAGTTAAATTACGATTTGGGAAAAACTTGTTATAATTTTTTTTCTTTGAAATGACTTGTAAAATGAATTTTAATTAGTAATCCCATAATTTTATTTAAAATTATTAAATGCATAAATAAGCACTCAAAGAATAAAAATTTATTTAAATAACCTGAATGAGGTAGCTTTATTATGTCAAAAAGCCATTTATGAAATTGATTACCATGAATTAGGTTCATGAAGTTTGATCGCTTTCATAATGCAAATTTTTGCTGGACTAAATTCCCTTAGCTTCAAAAAAATAGCGAAAATTAATCAGGATCGAAAAATACTTAACGTGCAAGTATATAAGAGATCAAATAAATAAATAAAATAAATTGATTATTATTTTTATGTAAGTGGGAAATGCATTAATTAAGCCGAGTGCAATGATATTACTATCCTGTGCAACCCTTCGTGTCGAAAAACATTTTGGCGAAAGCCCCGCCAACAGTAGGGATGTCGGCAGGCGTCAACAACTGGGAGAATTAAAGATTTTAGTTTTTAATGTTGAAATATGAAATAATCCATTTGAAACTATCCCTTCAGGTGCTTCGTTTTTTTTAATTATTATTCTTTCATTAGATTTTTCCTTTAGAAACTTTTTTTTTGTGGAACTGGTTTAGGATTTGGATGGAAGAGAGTGACGGCAATGGGTTAGAATGGACATTTTAAATCGATTCCGTCCCATCAAATCCCAATAAATCAAAATTGAGTCATTATAAACTTCAAGATCAAATCACTTCAGTTTATTTTTTAGTTTTTTTTTTGGAAAAAAAATTTTTACTTTCGGATTGAATCAATTTATTTTTAGATTTAAAAAAAACCAATTAAATTTGAGAATTCTCGTCTTTTTTTTTTTTTTTTTTTTTTTTTTTTTTTTTTACCAAACTGGAAACCGAACCATGTTTTTTCAAAACCATCAGATATTTGATGATTCGACCCTACTGACCGGCCTATATTCGCTAGGAAGACAATCTGTCAAGAAACCTATTACCAAGCCCACATGACATAAGAACTCTCTCTAACAACTTTAAAATAAGATTAGTGAAATATAGTATTACAATTAAAAATAGTCTGATATTAGTCACTCTATATTAAATTATTTTTCTAGAAAAATTAAATTACTACGCTACTGTAAGGGTGGCCACGGTTCCGGAACCGACGGTTTCGGTTTCAAAAAAAACTGGAACCGGAACCGAACCAAAAATTTTCGGTTTCGGTTTAGAACCGAAAGGTTCCGGTTCCGATTCCGGTACGGTGTCAAAACCGACGGTTCCGATCGATTTTTCGGCAAATAGCATAATTTTAAATTTTAAATTTTGAAGATTGGTTTTCAAAATTTAATAAATTTGTGAAAGTTGAAAAAGTTATTTGTAAAAAAAATACACGCTAAAAAAAATTAAAAAATGGTCAATTTCAAAATTTAATAAATTTGTGAAAGTTATTTGTAAAAAAAATACACCTAAAAAAATTAAAAAATGGTTCAATTAAATTTATTTTTTTAAAGAGTTTAACTTAATTATTTCTTTAAAAAAAAATTCTTCAACTGAATTTATTTTTTCTTTAAAAAAGTTTCAACATAATTTAAAAAAAAAAGGAGCTTGAACTTAATTATTTTTCCAAAAATACCTTTGAAACTAGCCGAAATGTAGCCGTTTATGGTTGTTGGAAGGGGCAATTAAGAGATTTCACAATAAATTTTTAAAAAAAAAACTGACAGTTTCCAACGGCTAGAACCGCCGATTCGAACCGATTCGAACAGGCGGTTCTAACCGGCCGGAGAACCGGTGGTTCCACAAAACTGGAATCGGAACCGAACTGAAAATTTCTGGTTCTGGTTCTGATTCGGACCGATTTCGGTTCCCACCGGTTGCGATTACGGTTCCGGACCGGTTCGAACCGACGGTTCTAATTCCCAAAACCGTAATATGGCCACCCCTACGCTACTACATAATATAAAGACATGGTTTTAGCTTTTGAACTTAGGTACTAGCAGATATTTTATGTTGGACCGCGTAAAGCGGATTTTTCAAGAAGTGTCCTAGTATCTGGTGACCACGATTCAAATTGAAATTGAATCGGTAAAAACTACACCAAACTTTAATTAACCGTTCCTAAGTTTAAATTTAATTCAAATCATATATTTGTAATTCGTTTTCGATTCTTCATTTTTTTTTTTAAATTAAGATTGACGGTATTATTTAAAATCAGCGATTTCGATTTGAAATCATAAAAAAAATTTAGAAAAAACTCTTAATGATACTTTTTATTTTATTATAATTTTTTAAAATAAAATTTTAAGACTTTTTATTAAATTTTTTATTTTTTCAATAGTACTATTTATTGTTATTATTTATTCGATCTATAAAATTAAAAAGTTAAAAATCAAAAATTTGAAAAGATTATCTAATTTCGGTGTGAAACAAAAATGAAATCAATGATTTTAAAACTGTCTAAAAATAATTCAGCTTCATTTTACTTTATAACCGACGATTCTGGCAAAAAATTTGATCACTGGCATTTTAGTTGGGGCACCCCTCTTATCCTAGACTTAAGCACTATAACATCTACTTTCTAATTCCTCTGTAATTCCAAATAAGGATAATTGTGATGTTTGCCATTTTGCTAAACAGAAACATTTACCCTTTCCTGTTAGTGAATCTCACTCTAATGCAGCATTTGAACTTGTGCATGTTGATGTTTGGGGTCCATTTACTATTCCTTCAGTTTATGGACATAGGTTTTTCCTCACTGTGGTTGATGACTACACACGTTATACATGGATATTTTTAATGAAGTACGAGTCTCAAACTAGAGAAATTTTGCAATCATTTTTCTTCTTAGTTGAAACTCAATTTTATGTCATCATTAAAACAATTCATAACGATAACGACATTGAATTTCAGACATTCTTTTATGCAGCCAAATGCACCTTGCATCAAAATTCCTGTGTAGAAACACCCCAACAAAATGGGTTAGTTGAACGCAAGCATGAACATATCCTTGTTGTTGCACGTTCCTTCCTATTCCAATCTCCTCTACCCTTTGTGTACTAGTCTTATACTATTTTACATGTTGTTTATGTCATTAACAGACTTCCATTAATACAAAACAGGACACCATATGAGATCCTTTATCATAAACCTCCTTTAGTTACTAATCTCAAGGTCTTTGGATCTTTGTGTTTTGCATCTACCCTTTCCTCTAATCGATCCAAATTTGATCCTCGTGCTCGTACGTTGTTTTCATTGGTTTTAAAACAGGTACAAAAGGTTTGCTCATACTTGACTTACAAACCAGGTCCATCTTCCTTTCTTGTAATGTTCACTTTTATGAGCATATATTTCCTTTTAAACCTCCCATTAATATTCCTTCTATTTCTCTTCCTCAAGACACTTCCATTGATTCATTTTGATGTTTTTACACAACCATCTCCTTTACCTTCCATGTCCCCATCTTTAAATGTTGTTGTTCCCTCCCCATAGCCTCCTACTTCTATTATTCCTAATGAAACTTCTAATCTAGTCCCTATACCTGCAAGAATTCGACAGTCCATAAGAATTAGGAAAATGCCTCAATATCTCCAGGATTATCAATTCATGCTTGCTTCCATGTCAACAATTCCAACATCTTCAGGTACTTTGTATCCACTCTCCTTTTTTTTTTTTTATCTTATACTAACCTGTCCCCTTCCCATAAAGCTTTTTCTTTTTCCATTATTGTTCTTCCTGAACCAAAAATATATGCTCAACTTGTAAAACATGATTGCTGAATACAAGCTATAAAAGAGGAGATCTTTGCTTGAGAATAAAATAATACATGGGTTGTACAAGATTTGCCTCAAGGCAAGCACACTATAGGCTATAAATGAGTCTTCAAGGTGAAATATAAGGTTGATGGTACCATTGAAAGGTACAAAGCCCGCCTAGTTGCTAAGGGGTTTACACAAACGGAGGGAGTTGATTTTTTTTACACATCTTCTCCTATTGCAAAGCTCACTATAATGAGACTTCTTCTTGCTATTGCTGCCTCCTCTAATTGGCATTTATATTAACTCGATGTAAACAATGCCTTTTTACATGGCGATCTTCATGAAGAGGTATACATGGACTTGCCTCAGGGATTTTCTAATTCTAACCGAATCAGGTTTACCGTTTTAGAAAGTTGCTTTTCAGATTGAAACAGGCCAGTTGTCAATGTTACTACTCTAAACTCTCACAAACTTTAACCTCTCTTGGTAATAAATAGTCCCAAAGTGACTACTCTCTATTTGTTAATCATACTCCATATCACTGTGCTTCTTGTTTACATCAATGATATCATAATGGGCTGGTACAAGTATTACTGAGATACAAAGTGTCAAAGCCTTTCTTGATAGTCAGTTCAAAATTAAGGACTTAGGTTGATGCAAAGCAACTAGCACTTTAATACTTGGAAGACTTGGATCGCTACAAACCCAAGAAAAAGGAGCACGACCGTGCCATTTTCAGCATGCCCGTGCTAGCCTCTAACAGTCCAAGACACGAGACATGCCCAAGCCTAAGAAGTATAAGCACGGCTGTGCCACTTTCCATTCCGCCCGTGCCAGCCTCTAGAAGTCCAGAGCACGCTTATGCCAAATCAAGCATGCTCGTGCCGAGAGGTCCAGTTACGACTCGAGCATAGGCACGATCGTGTCACTCCTAGCACACTCCGTGCTGGCCTCTAGAAGACCAGGGCATGCCCATGTAGCCAACCTTTCTAGGGTTTTGTCTGGTTACGACTTTGTTTTATTTTAGGGTTTTTAATGTTTTAGCCTAAACCTATAGATAGGTTATTTTGTTATTATGAAGAGGACATTATTCATTGATCATTATTCATATTCAACAAACTTCCTTGAGAGTTTAGCTCTCTAATTCTTTCGTCAGATCAAACGTCATTGATCAAAACTCCTAACGAAATATAATTGTTATTCCCACTCACATGACTGTTCTGCGTCAGTTGGTATCAGAGCTGAAATGCAAAGTATCTCCATGGCCGATAATCATGAGACACGACTCATAGCCATAGAGGCAAAGTTTGAAGAGTTAACTGAATGGATTAGATAGTTGACTCTCGCAATCCAACAACGCAACCCACAACCTGTAGCTGCAACAGCAATTCTGAATCCACAATAACCAGATTATGCCAGACGTCGAAATCGTTATGATGCAAGCCGAGATTATAGAGGGAATGGTGACAATTTTCATGATGGATATAAGATAAAGGTAGATCTTCAACCTTTCTCAGGATCATTAGATATAGAAAGCACTCTTGACTTGCTAGCGGAGGTCAAACGATTCTTTGAGGTCAGGAATGTTGAGGAGGAGCATAAAGTTTCCTTTGTGGCCTATAAACTAAAAGGAGGTGCAGCAGCATGGTGGCATTTTGTTCAAAATGAACGCCATCGTCGAAGAATTGAACCTGTGCGAGATTGGATCTTAATGAAATAGATGATTGAGCAGCGTTTTCTCCATAGTGATCACTCTTAAATCCTGTATAACAAGTACCATGACTGTTTCTAAGGAAATAGAAAGGTAGATGAGCATACGGAAGAATTCTTAAGATTGCAGCTCAGTGTGATAATTATGAGACTGAATCCCAGCAAGTGGCTCATTATCAAAGGGGATTGAATCATCACATAATGTGTATGATGGGTGTAGTTGCAATTTTCACTTTGGTAGATGCAATTAAGATGGCCAAACGTGTGGAAGATAAAATTCATTGGCAACCTCGACAACCACCTAATCATAACCAGAATTTTAGGCAACCCTATTCATCCGAAAATCAATAGTTCATTCAAAATTCCGGTGGACAAAATTCAAAGGCAGTAACTCCTGCTACTAACCTGAACTTACTACAGATTCTAAGAGAAGAAAATAAAGACTCCCAAGGAAAGGCGTCCATGGTAAACAAACAATAAACTGAATCCGTATCAGAAGCCAACTGGAGACTATTGTTATCGATGTTGGAAATAAGGGCATGCATCTAATGTATGTCTAGAACGTAGGGGGGGTTAATGATGGACGTCGACAGGTGAATGTAGTTGATGAGGTGGCTGATGTTGAAGAAGTAAAAGACAAAGATGATGGATCCTTAGCTAGTTCAGAAGATGGTGAAGTTACTTATGTTGTTAAAAAAATATTGTACTCATCAAAAGAAGAAGGTGAAAGTCAACGAAGGAAAATTTTCCAGGCTAAATGTCGTGTTGATGACGCAGTGTGCCAACTCATTATCGACAGCTGCAGTTGTGAAAACTTGATAGCCAAACAAATGGTTGAGAATCTCAATTTGCCCATAGAACCACATCCTTCGCCATACAAGGTAGGGTGGATTAAGGAGGGTCTAACGATTGAAGTAAACTGGATTCGCAAAGTGCCTATCTCAATGGGAAAGTCATACACAGATTCAATTAGTTGTGATGTTGTGGATATGGATGCTTGCGGAATACTGTTAGGACAACCATGGTAGTTTGATATAGATGCTTGCACAAGGGAAGAGAGAATTCATACTTTTTCACTTGGAAAAATAAGAAAATCATTGTCCTACCTTCTATATCTTCTACCAAAGCTTCTAAAGTGGAGGCGAAATCAATAGTAGCTGTTTCTTCTAATGTGCAGGAATTATCTGGTGCAATCTTCTACCAAAGCTTGCTAAGTGGAGGCGAAATCAATAGTCACTTGTTTCTTCTAATGTGCAGGAATATCTGGTGCATTGAGAAGTCTGGAAAGGTGTGTTATCTTTATTGATCAAATCAAAATAGAAATCTGATGCAAAATAGAATCTGATGCAAGATCACTAGTACCACCACCTGTAAAGGAGTTGTTAGATGAGTTCCATACTTTAGTTGAAGAACCATCCTCCCTTCCACCTTTGTGGGACATCCAACATTAGATTGATTTCATCCCTAGATCGAAGATATCGAACCTGCCCCATAATAAGATGAATCCAAAGAAGAGCCAGATCCTTTAAGAACAGGTAGAAGAATTATTGAAAAAGAGACATATTTCGGAGAGCATTAGTCCTTGTGGACTTCCTGCTTTATTGGTACCAAAGAAGGATGGGACCTAAAGAATGTGTGTGGATAGCCAAGCCGTCAATAAGATCATGGTGTAGTATCAATTCCCTATTCCTCGTCTGGAGGACATTGTTGGACCAACTGTCAAGATCTATAGTGTTTTCTAAAATAGATCTTCGCAGTGGGTATCATCAAATTCAAATCAAAAGGGAGATGAATGGAAGACTGCCTTTAAGACTAAGGAAGGATTATATGAGTGGTTGGCTATACTGTTTGGGTTGACTAATGCACCGAGCACACTCATGCAACTTATGATTCAGGTTTTGTGTCCTTTTTTGCATAAATTTGTGGTTGTTTATTTTGATGACATATTGATCTTCAGTCGCAGTGAGGAAGAACACCTTCAGCACCTTCATCGGGTGTTGAACTCTTGCAGGAAGATGAGTTATACATTAATCTTAAGAAGTGCAATTTTATGACAGAGTGGATCCTGTTTCTTGGCTATATTGTTAGCTCAGAAGGAATTCATATTGATGCCAGAAAAATTGAGGCCATTCGAAATTGGCCCCCCCAAGAGTATCACTGAAGTTCGCAGTTTTCATGGACTTGCTATGTTCTATAGGCGGTTCATCAGAAACTTTAGTAGCATCATCGCTCCCATCATAGCATCATCGCTCCCATCATAGATTGCTTGAAGAAGGAGAGAGTTTGACAGTTTATATGGACCGAAGCTGCAAATAAGAGCTTCGAAGAAATCAAAGATAAGCTTACTTTCGCCCCTATTCTTGTTTTACCTGACTTTGATAAATTATTTGAGGTTGATTGTGATGCTTGTGGGATTAGAATTGGTGGTGTGCTGTCACAATATCGGAAAGCCTATAGTATTCTTTAGTGAAAAATTGAATGAAACTAGGCAGAAATGGTCTACTTATGAGCAAGAATTGTATGCAGTTTTCTGAGCCTTCAAAACTTGGGAACATTATTTGTTGGGGCGTGAGTTCATTATTTACATTGATCATCAAGCTTTAACTCATTTTCAAGCTCAAAAGAAAGTGAGCAAGATGCATGCGCATTGGGAAACTTATTTTGGTGCTTTTTATTATGTCATTAAGCACAAATCGGGTACTTATAACACGGTTGCCGATGCTTTGAGCAAGAGAGCATCTTTGTTGATTACAATTAAGCAAGAGATTGTGGGGTTGGAATTTCTTAAAGATGTCTATACTTCAGATGAAGACTTTGCTGACGTATGGGCTAAGATTGAAGCAAAACAACCTACCAATGGTTTCTTGGTACATGATGGGCATCTGTTCAAAGGCAACAGGATATGCATCCCTCATTCTTCTCTCCAGGAGAAGTTAATCCGAGAAATCTATGGTGGAGGATTGAGCGGACATTTGGGATGAGATAAAACAATTGCGGGATTGGAGGCTCATTTCTATTGGCCACAATTAAAAAAGGACGTAGGGAAGCTAGTCTAGAAATGCTCAATTTGCTAGACACAAAATGGCCATTCTCAAAACACTGGTCTTTACACTCTGTTGACTGTACTGGAACAACCTTGGGAGGATTTATCTATGGAATGGATTTTGTGTTGGGTTTACCTCGAACTCAACGTGGGGCTGATTCTATTTTTATTTTTATCGACAAATTCTCCAAGATGGCACATTTTATTCCTTGCAGGCAAACTAATGATGCCTCACACATAGCAAAGTTATTCTTCCAGGAGATTGTTTAGTTGCATGGCATTCCTAAAACCATCACATCTGACCAAGACACAAAGTTTCTATCTCACTTTTGGACAACTTTGTGGAAAAGATTCAACACTCAACTTCGCTACAACAGTAATGCTCACCCCCAAACTGATGGACAAACTGAAGTGGTGAATCGGACTCTTGGTAATCTCCTTAGGTGCATCAGTAGTGAGAAGAAGAAGATGTGGGATCTTGCTCTTCCAAGCAGAATTTGCTTACAACAGTGCTATCCATAGCTCCACCAAGATGTCACCTTTTGCAATTGTCTATCGGAAGATACCAGCCCATACTCTTAATCTTCTTTCCCTTCCAATAGGTATAGAGAAGAGTATTGTAGCTAAAAACTTGACTACCAAGCACATGGAGGTATTCAAGTAAGTGCAGTAATTCATCACTGCTGCCAATGAAAAATATAAAGCTGCAGCTGATAAACACCGACGTTATAAATCTTTTACTGTTGGTGATTGGGTTATGGTTTATCTTCACAAGGAGCATGGCGAAGGACAGAAGAAGCTTGATTCCAAAAAGATTGGCCCATTTTAGGTCCTTAAGAAGATTAATTATAATGCTTATGTGCTTGACCTGCCCGAAGATATGAAGATTTCCAGGACTTTCAATGTTGCTGATTTATTACCTTTCTATCCCGATGATGATAACTTAAGGTCGAGTTCTTTTGAAGTGGAGGGGATTGATGCGGAGCAACTAGCACTTCAATACCTGGAAGACTTGGATCGCTGCAAACCCAAGAAAAAGGATCACGACCATGCCATTTCCAGCACGCCCACACTAGCCTCTAGCAGGCCAGGATGCGAGACACACCCAAGGCTAAGAAGTATAAGCACGCCCGTGCCACTTTTTGGTCTACCTGCGCCAGCCTCTGGAAGTCCAGAGCACGCCCATGCCGATAAGTCCAGTTATGACTCGAGCATAAGCACGCCCGTGTCACTCCTAGCATGCTCCGTGCTAGCCTCTAGAAGTCTAGGGCATGCCATGCCATGTCTAGCATGCCCGTGCTGTCGACCTTTCTAGGGTTTTGTCTAGTTATGACTTTGTTTTATTTTTAGGGTTTTTTTTTTATGTTTTAGCCTAAACTTATAGATAGGTTATTTTGTTATTATGAAGAGGACACTATTCATTGATCATTATTCATATTCAACAAACTTCCTTGAGAGCTTAGTTCTCTAATTCTTTCATCAAATCAAACGTCATTGATCAAAACTCCTGATGAAGTATAATCGTTATTCCTACTCACGTGACCGTTCTGCATCATATGTCCATTGAAATTTTTTCTAGGATTAGAGGTGGCTCGCTCTCAAATGTTATTACTCTCACTCAGCATAAACATGCATTGGACATCTTGTCTGATTTTGGTTTTCTTACTGCAAGATCGACAAAAACTCCAATGGATTCTAAATGCGAACTTAGCTCGATACATGGTGAACTTTTATCTAATATTTCTGCATATAGAAGGTTGGTTGGGCATTTGCTTTATCTCACATCTACCAGGCCTGACATTTCATTTATTCTCCAGCAATTAAGTCAGTTTCTTGATAAGCCTACATCTCTTCATTTATAATTAATTCATCGTGGTCTTCGCTATATCAAGGTTGTTCCAGGAGCTGGTTTATTTTTTCCTGCTTCTTCTTTCCAGCTTAAAGCCTTTAGCGACTCTGATTGGGCTGGTTGCTTGGATACCCGTAAATCCATTACTCAATATTATGTGTATATTGGAGATTTTTTTTTGATTAGCTGGAAAGCTAAAAAGTAATCGACGATTTCACGTTCTTCCTCCGAGGCTGAATATAGAGCCCTTGTTTCAACAACATGTGAAATCCAATGGCTTCATTTTCTCTTAACGGTTTTCACATTTCTCACACCTAACCAACACTACTTTTCTAAAATAATAAATCTGCTCTACAAATTGCCGCCAATCCGACATATCATGAACGTACCAAACACATCAAAATCGATTGTCATTTGGTATGTGAGAAGGTTTAGCTTGGCTTAATAAAACTTCTTCATGTTTCTTCTACTTCTCAAAACGCAGATATTTTCACCAAACCTCTCCTTGTTGCTTCGTTCGTGCCATTTTAATCAAGTTGGGAATGGTGAATATATATTCTCCAGCTTGCGAGGGTGGGGGGGGGGGGGCGAGGGTGGGGTGGGGGGGGGGGGGCGGGTATTGGAGGCGGGTATTGGATCATCCAGAAGATTCCAAAAACTTAGAAGAAGAAAAATCCAACGCTAATGAAATAACATAGCTTAGCTGGTTTTCTGTTGTAACAAGTTATAATGCTTTGCTTAGTTGGCAAATTTGTTACTAGCTAGATATTTATAATCTAAAGTGTATATTAAACATATGGTAACTTTCTTTTTCGATTATTCAATGAGACATTTTCATTACTTTTCTACAATTTCACAAAATATGCAATTAACATAAAGGATTTTTTTTTTGGTTGGTGAGAGATGAGAATCAACTGAAATCAAACCAACTTATGGATTTTGTTTTTGTTTCCGATTTCTTGTTTTTTATCTTTTGATGATTCATCAAAGGAATTAGGTAAGTGGAGAGAGAGTGGGAAGGAGGAGAAGGCAAAAAAAGAAAAAAATAATGAAATTCAGGTTGTAGAACCCACTTATTTTTAATTCTAAACCTTAACCTTAAATTGGTTTTAGGGTGCAATTGCTACTAAATATGAAAATTAGGGTATTCATAACAAAAGCTAAATTAGAGTAAAACTGTAACTACTCACAAAGTTCAGAGTGAAATTAATGATTAAATCGTTATTTGAGTCTGGGACCTAACTATGTAAATATTATATAAACATAAGGTACTTTAAATATTATATAGACTGATATCATTATACATTTAGAATATCTCTTACATGATATGCACACCTAGAATTTTTAAAAATAGGGAGTGAATCTACTATAAATGAACACATGAATCTATACAAAAACAACATAAATTATTTAACTGCATTCAAGTCACTTTCTATCTCCTTATTTTCCAACCTCTAGTTTTTTATATTTCTCTCATGTTTCTCACACATTTGCCTTTCTCCTCCTAAACTCTTCTTATTCTCATCTCTTCTTTCAAACTAAATAGGTCTCGACCCATTTGCCCACTTATCCTAAGAAACTTTTGATTAGACTTGAATCAGCGGTTCAAAATTTTTAAAATATTAAACCTGGACTAGCCCTTGAACTGCCGGCTGCGGTCCGTTTTTGGTTCCGGCTAGTTTTAGTGAGGTTCCGATCACGATTTCTGGCAATATATATTTTTTTTTCAAAAATAAAAATCAGTTAATGTTACATATTTCTTTTGAAAATATAAATATGAATTTAAAAAATACTAGCAAATTTTATTTTAAATAAATTTTAGAATGCTCATATTCATATAAGAATAAAATTAATTAATTTTACAAAATAACCAAATAAATTATCACTTTATTATTTTGTCCTAAATGTTATTTAATTAAATAAATCTATTAGAAAAATTTGAAACTTGCTTCAAAAGAATGTAATTTTTGAACTTAATAACATTGAAAAGAAAAAAAAAAGTTAAAAACAATATGTTAGGCCTATAATATTTCTTTTTTTTTTTTTAAACCGTTTTACATTTTTAGATTTTAACTTTTAAAAAAAAAAAAAAAAAATCTTAAGTATATCATATAGTAAAATATTATTGAAATTTTTAGAGGTGTATAGAATAGTCTAAGTGATTATCATTTTGAAAATAAAAAAAAAAAATTTTCAATTCAAATCGGGCTGGAACCGCCGATTTCGGGCCAAATCAAATTCAGATTTTAACATTCACATGAACCTTAACCGACCCTTGAACCGTCGGTTGAACTGACGATTTTAGCCGATTTCAATTCATTTACAGTATGGTTTGATTCCAATTCGATTCTGATTCAAAATGAACCGTTGTCCGTGCCTACTCTTTATGGACATGTGCCAAATAGATCCAAAACCATTTTTTGGACCAAACGGATACAACGGTCCATAAAATAATCTTTAAAAGAAATGACAATGCTGCATTTTTAAGCAAAGTTTTACAAAACTACTAATCAAGTATCATTCTTACTTGACCCGATGAGTTGTGATTCTTCATAAAGGCATGAAATAATTAGATATACTTTGTGTACTTGTGTAATATATATATATATATAATATATATATATATATAATATATATATATATATATATATATATATATATATATATTTTAGGAATTATATATTTTTTTCATAATGATATAAATGTGAATTTAAATGATAAGGAATAATATTGAACTTTCTTTTTGAATTTCTCCGCAATATATAATTTATTTAAAATTGAATTCTTGGATTGATTCTAATAGGAATTTCCAAGTAAACAATTTGGCTGAAATTTAATCAATTTTTATTCAATAACTTGATAAGGGTTTCAATTGATCATATTTTAATCTAAAAATGGGCTTCAATTGATCATGTGGTTGATTTGTTTTGTTAAAATCAATATGAAAGTTCAATTTTAAATAGATTGTATTATCAACAAATTTAAAGGCAAATTGAGGTCATCATCATCATTATTATTATTATAATCATCATCATTATTATTAAAACAAAAAAAATAAAGATGGGAGCACATCCCCTTACGGACTTGAGGTCACGCATGCATGATTAGGCTTAGGGCAATGGCTTATGAACAACTGTGGCATAAACCAAAAGGGAAAAAGAAAAAAAAAAAAAAAAAAAAAAAAAAGACACCCACTTTTCTAAAAATCAAATATAACTTAATTTATTAACACATATTATCCAAACTTAAACACATACATATAATGTTTTGAAAAAAAAAAAAACATTCATATAATTAATTTTATTCCCAAAGTCTCACCATATATATTACTCACATAACATACAACAATAAATACATTGCATAGGACACACGAAAAGCCCTGAAAATAGAAAACCAACATTCGAATCTTAGGCTAAACCCAACTCTTGAAAAGCTGAATTAACACGAAAATACTTTACTTATTTCTTGGAATAGCCACAGCACAGAGAGGGTTCTTCATTTCACAAGAAAGTCTTAAAACTTCACTTAGGTCAACTGGGTTGGCCATGTCTTGAACCCATTCAAAATGATGCACCAACTTAGCCACCCAAAGGTTAACCGTGGCGAGCCCCAAGTTCTTGCCAGGACAAACCCTACGACCAGCCCCAAATGGTGCAAGCCTAAGATCACCACCTCTAACATCCACGTCAGCACCACCTAGACTCTCCATAAACCTTTCAGGCTTAAACACCATTGGATCTTCCCATATTTTTGGGTCATGGGTTATGGCCCACATGTTGACCATTGTAGTTGTGTTCTTGGGGACCACCATGCCATTGCTGAGGTGTACATCTGATGTTGATAACCGCGCCCAAGATAGTAGGGGCCCCGGTGGATGCATACGTAGGGTTTCCTTGACTACAGCTTGAAGGTAGGGTAATTTTGATATTACAGCATCAGTTACAGTGCTCTTGTCTCCTACAACCAAATCAACTTCATTTCTTAGCGTGGCTTGAATTTGAGGGTTTAAAACCAACTCTGCCATGATCCACTCGGTAAGAAGTGCAGTTGTATCAGTTCCACGAAAAATCATTTCCTGCAAAAGTTCAACTTAACCCTTACACTTAATCTCCTAATATAAATGGTTAATGTACTAAAAATAAAAATAAAAATGCAACAGGAGAACTGCATTTAATTAATTAGATATAATACGAACCCAAAGAACGGCCACCATATCATCTTCTTGGAGTTTCTCATCTCCATCCAAAGAAAGCAAGACATCAACAAAATCAGAGTTATCAAGAAGCTCTTTAGGTTTTTTACTCTGATCATAATGTTCTTCAATAATCTGCTTTACTAGTTTATTGACTTTAGGAACAAGAACAGAGCAACGTTCTTTAACATGAACGGGATCATAAAAATGGTTAAGCCAGGGAAGATAATCAGACCAATTAAAAGCACCCAAAAGCTCAAACCCTTCGCTAACAAGCTCATGCAATTCTTTAGTCTCTTCACTAAATTGCATAAGATCATATCTTTTTCCAAAAACAGATCCCATTATATTATTAAGAGAAGCATTTTGCAGATGTTTACGTAAGGAAACAACTCCACGTAAAGACTGCTCTTTTTGAACCAGACGCAACATAATATCACAAGCTTGTTTGCGCCAAGGCTCATGAGCCAAAATACGCTTCGGCGAAAACAAATGAACAGATGATATTCTTCTTAGCAGACGCCAATAAGCCCCGTTCGGGGCGAACCCAATGGCTCGACTAAACATGAGGCTTTTAGCAGATTGCTTGATGGGTCTATTAGCAAAATTAGTAGAGGTTAAAATTTCACGAGCAATATGAGGATCTGAAGTTACAACAGCAGGAGTTGAACCTATACTAAAAGCCATGAGCTGTTTGGCGGATAAAGCTGAAGCCATGCGAGAAAGCGTACGATGAGGTAACCCATGGCTTAAACTTAATAAACTTCCAAACCAGGGTAGGCCTCGAGGACCTGGAATTGAGATAATACCCATTTGGTTTCTACAATTTCTCCAGGCAAGGCCGCCATTGGAGAAAAACCAAGTTGAAGAGGTAATAACAAGAAAAGAGATTAAGACAAAGAACAAGAACATAGGATTTAAGAGGTTATGGGTTTGCAAAGTAGCTGGAAGGGTAAAAACCCACCAACTTGAGTCCAAAGAAGCTGATGACAAATCCATATAGAGAGAGATAGAGAAAGAAATTATGGAGTGGTGGGTACAAAGAAGAGAAAGTAGAGGTTGGTCTTAAAGAGGAAGGGGAAGGGAAGGGGTTTATATATAGTGGCGGAGAATGGCAAAAGTGTAATAAAATGAAGTTTATGGGTTTCTATGGAAATTGCGTATTAAATGGGGATATAATTACTTTTTCTTCTTTTATTAATCGTTAGTTAGTATGGCCAGTCAAAGTTAATCAGTGAGACTGAGACCTACTTAGTTTTATGGCAATTTTACAAAATGAGTAAAAAAAAAAAAGAAAATTTATGTAAATTAAAAGTATTTAACAAAAGGGTGCCACAGTGATACTGTAAATTGTCAGTAAATTAATTTAGTCAAATGGTAGTAAATGTCACTTTTGAAATTTATTTTTATAATATGTTAGTTTGACTTTAAGATTTAAATTATAGTCAATTTGTGATATATTTCTACTATTGTCCACTTTTTCTTATTGGCAGAGCATTAATTTATGAATATTTCAGTATTTTAATATATTAGTGTTTCCTTTTATATTAATTTCCTATTTTAGTGTTTTAATATTTTAGTGTTTCTTTTTATATTAATTTCCTATTTTCACCATTATTTTCTTTTTTTAGTATGAAAAATAATCTACTGTCGTTTTTTCAGCTCTTAATATTTTTGGATGGTTCTTTCTCCTTTTGTTGCCGTCTATTGTTTTCTTATTGTTTTTTCTCCTTTTGCTGTCTTTCTTCTCATTATTGTTGTTGTTTCATATTTTCGTTTTCTATTCATAAGTTATGTTGATTTCTATTTTTGATCTGTTGTTTATTGTTGATTAATATCTTTATCAATTTTTTATACAATCAATAACTACTGTAGAGATAAAGTAGGGCTCTTGATTTTGTTTGGATTGATACAATACAGTATATATATATAAATATACACTGTATTTACTTGGTTTGATCCAATGTGTTAATTGATGTATATATATCTATTATGTATTTAGTTGATTTTACAGTATTTACTGATACAATATATATATACCGTATTTATTTAGTTTGATCCAATGTGTTACTTGGTGTATATATAGCTATCATGTATTTAATCTATTTTACAGTATTTACTGATACAGTATATATATACATCGTATATACCATGTATATCATATTTACCTTGCTGTTGTTGCAGTCGCCGGTCATCAGTAGCATTACTGATCATCATTGTCGTAGTTAAATTACATAAATTGTATAGAGATTTGTTCTTACAAATTTCGTGTTTCATTGTGTTTCCTTTTTTTATTATTTTTTTCAGTATTTCCTTTAGTTCCCGGTGTTCTCTTTTTCTCGGTGTTCCTTTTTTTTCGATAATTCTTTTTTTTTTCAATGTTTCCTATTTTAAGTGTTTCTAGCGTTTTCTTTTTTTTAGTGTTTCTCGTTTCTCTTACAAGGTCAGTTTTGGTATTGCTGAATTATTTTGACTGAATTTATTACTATCTTAATATGTATTCTTTTATGACACTCAGTTAAAAGTGGAACATTAAATATGATATTTGCTTAAAAGCTCCATTAATTTATTTCACTTACAAGTATAGAGAGACCTAATGGATTGAAATAATATTGAGGTCTCGAACTCGAAAACTCTCATTTCCTACATCTTCTATAAAAAGTAAAAAGACTAAACAGACTATATTTAACTGGGAAATTTTGAGCGAATATGAAGTCTTCTCTCATCATTGGAATAATAAAAACGCAGAAGAAACCACCGATCCAAATTACATGAGTGGTGGTGTTTTTAGTAATTTTTTTTTTAGTTTTTATTGTTATTATAAATCGAAACAGTGAATTTATTCAAGAAACCACCAATGGGAGTGACAATTTCTTGAACAAAATTTTTAAATTTTTTTATTATTAGAAATTGAAATGGTGATAATGCTTAAGAAACTATAAATGAGCATGGTGGTTTCTTGAGCAAATTTATTTAATCTTTTTATTATTAGAAATTAAAATAATATATATATAGAAAATATTAAGATCCAACTCAATATCCAATCTATTAGGGTGTTTTTTTATAAGATTAATATATTCTCATTTGTACTTCTTTTCACAGCAACATTTTATCATATTTTGATTTTTCAGGGAAAAAATTAATCATTGGCTCTATGTTTTGTTTTGAATTTAATAAATGAAATCCTAATATTATTTAAAAAAAAGAACAAAATAATAATTAACAACTATTATTACTTTGTACTTGGATTACCTAGGACTAAGCATGGTAAAGATAGCATATTTGTTGTTGTTGATAGGTTTAGCAAGATGGCTCATTTTATTCCTTGTCATAAAACTGATGATGCCATTAATATCGCTGATCTATTCTAATACGTCCCTAGCCAATTAACAAGTACTCTTGCAAATCAACAAGGAAGATCTAGCGAAAAGCATGCAATCACGGAAGTACCCGACAATCCCTATAACCCCCAAGTACTCTTGAAGAGAGAAAGCAAGGAATTTAGGACAAGAATCAGAAACTTACCTTCAAGTACTCTTGAAAACAACTCTGAAATTCTTGGTGCAATTAATCTTGTAGAACTCACAAGCTTAACTACTAAGGAACTAAGGATATTTTGTTCTATGAAGAACACAATCTGTTCTTGAAAGACAAAGAAGAAAACGTTTAATCTCGATTATTGGTGTTTCCGTTTCATTATAAACGAGGGGTGCCATAGAGGCGAACTTACATCTCATCCTTTGATTCGATCCGTATCAAAGCTTATCCCTAATGTGGCCCAAATGGGCTTAATTAAATACAAGTCCAAGCTAACTACTTAAAACAATCCTAACTTAAACATTAACTAACTTAGCATTAACTAATCTTGGGCTGGCCCAACTCTGGAAAATAAACCCAACCAGCCTTACACTAATTAATTAAGTCCACTAAAAGAATTTAAACAAAATAGGACACATGGGCCAGAAGCCCTACACAGCCCATACTTAAGCTCATAATAAAATAACATCCTCCTAAATTTGCCTAAGTATAGAATCATGTAGAATGCATCAACGAGCAGCCTCTTTGCACGCCTCAAGCATCATAACAAGCTTTGGTGCTTCTTCAAGTTCAATCTCACGCCTCAAGCACCATAATAAACTTTGGTGCTTCTTCAAGTTCAATCTCACATCTTGCATAGCTATGATCTTGAAGCTCCAATGTGACTTGTTCTTGAACAAATGGATTCAAGGCTGCTTGTAACTTGGTTGCACGAGCTCTTGTGATTAGCCCGGTAGGTAGAGCTAGAGGATCCTTCATCTTGCTCCCTTGATCCGTATCATTCCCTCTCTCCTCAAAAAGATTTGTCCTCAAATCTGAATCATAGACAAATGGAGAAAGGTCAGAAACATTAAAGGTAGTAGACACACCATACTTACCTAGTAGATCAATCATGTAGGCATTATCATTGATCCTCTCCAACACTTGAAAAGGCCCATTACCTCGGGCAGCAAGCTTTCCCTTCCTTTGGTATGGGAATCTTTCCTTCCTCTTGTCCACCCAAACCCAATCTCCAGGTTAAAATACCACATGCCTCCTTCCCTTGTTGGTAAGGTCAGCATAGCTTTTGTTCTTCATGTCTATATGAGCCCTGGCCTGAGCATGTATCTCCCTGACTAATTTAGCCTTCTTTTCACCATCCAAGTTAGCAATTTCACTCAAAGGCAAAGGGGACAAATCAAGCACAATTAAAGGATTAAAACCATACACAAACTCAAATGGACTATAAACACTAGAAGAATGTATAGACCTATTATAAGCAAATTCAATAAAAGGTAAACAATCCTCCTAGTTTTTTAGATTCTTACCCACCACCGCTCTAAGCAAAGTACCTAGAGTTCTATTGACTACATCAGTCTGGCCATCCGTCTGGGGATGACAGGTAGTGGAGTACAGCAACTTTGTACCACGCTTACTCCATAGAACACGCCAAAAATGAGAAAGGAACTTAGCATCATGATTTGAGACAATGGTGCGTGGCACGCCATGCAATCTCACAACCTCCTTGAAAAATAACTCAGCTACATGGACAGCAGCATCGCTCTTATGGCATGAAATGAAATGTGCCATCTTATTAAATCTGTCCACAACAATAAAAATACTATCCCGACCACGCTTTGTCCTGGGCAATCCAAGCACAAAATCCATAGAAATATCAGTCCAAGGAAAGTAGGTACAGGTAAAGGCATATAAAGGTCATGAGGCATAGATTTAGACTTAGCTTGCTTACATGCTATGCACACACCACACAGTTTCTCTACATCTCTACCCACATGTGGCCAAAAGAAATGTTCAGCAAGTATATCATATGTCTTAAGAACCCCAAAGTGCCCCATAAGTCCCCCACAATGTGATTCTAACACAAGCAATTCACACATAGAACATTTGGGTATACAAAGTTTATTGCCCTTAAATAAAAACCCCTCATGCCTAAAGAACTTATTAAAGGCCCCATGTTCACATGCACTCCAAATAAGACCGAAGTCATCATCATCAACATATAAGGATTTTATATGCTCAAATCCTAACAACTTAGCATTAAGAGTAGTAATTAAAGCATACATCCTAGAAAGTGCATCAACCATAATATTTTCTTTCCCTTGCTTGTATTTAATCACAAAAGGAAAACTGTTCAATGAATTCAACCCACTTACCATGTCTCTTGTTCAACTTACCTTGTCCCTTGAGGTGCTTTAAAGACTCATGGTCAGTGTGTATTTATGACAAAATTCTTTGGGTAGAAGGTAATGTTGCCATACCTCCAATGCTCCTCACTAGAGCATATCAGCCTCTTTGTCATAGTTGAATAATTGAGTTGGCGCTCCATGAGTTTCTCACTGAAATAGGCATAGGCTTTCTCTCTTGCATCAACCTGCACCAATACCTGCACCAATACCTACACCAGAAGCCGTCACACCAATCTGCTCAAATGTCTAGTCAAAGTAGGTAATACCGACTAAAATGAGCAGAACAAAGAAGGATTTTAAAGACTCAAATGCCCTTTACTTTGTATTGCGCTTACCTTCAGGCCCGCATCACCCTTTGAACTCCCACTTTTCACCCCTTTTCCTTTTTACCCATACTCTCTGAGTCTGTGGTGAAGTGGGGAGCTGCTATAGTAGAGAAGTGCCTTATCAACTATACACCTCCCATGGCCTCTCTCGGTAGTAAGAGGCTTGCCGAAAGCCCCTAAAGGCAAACCTCGATGCGTTTACCTCTAGATATTGAAAGGATTTACCGGATTTGGCCCATTCTCCTGATATTTGCTCTTTAACCTTCTCCCTACATTCGACTATCAAATCCCCTGTGGCACTCAAGAACCCAAAACCAAGATAACCAACAGAGCTAGTGTCTAGTGTTCAAAAAAGTGGCGAAATTTCTGTAGTTTTAGTCATATAATTTTTGGTTCTAGCAATCTAAAAGTTACATATACTAGACCGTGAAGAACAATCCGCTGCAATAACATGCACTTCAATCAAGTAGGGATTCCATGGCTATAATTAATCAGTATAGGGATACATCATCAAAATATTAACCACAACAATTTCTATTGTCCTATGAAAATGCTCGCACGTAATTGTATTATGCGTTTCATGTAATCTCTCCATCGCACATAGTACAAATTTAGGTTGCAGTTTTTGTTAGACCTAGGACTATTTTGGCTAACGACGACTCATTTATAACCCATATTTATTTGTAGCTTAACAGGTCAGTTTGTCCATTGTCCTATCAGGGCACCTAATTCATTCTAATCTTTGATGTATGGTCCATCATTGGTCATTAATATCAGAGTCATTGTGCGAAAACGTATTTTATGGCGTACCTTTATGCCAGTTCATCTGATACATATTCGAGTACTTACGCCCTAAAGGGATTGGGGATGGTGATACTTAACTGATGAAATTTGTTGACAGCTGAGACAAGTTCATCACAATTGCATCCTCTCAAGAATCCTGTCCTAGTGACAAGTTTAAGGACCACATACCGTAAATTATAGGCGACGTGAGGCACATGCAGGCTCATACCATCCCCTAACAATCCACTTAGACAACAGGTCATTCAATATCTTGGCGTCCTGGCAACCTATATGCTCCCCTATAGTCCACAACAGTAGGGATTGGCTATACCTTATACGCTTGGCTCCTACTTTAGGAATTGTGCCGAGGAGCCACGAGTCATATGTCTGATTGCGTACAAGTGGCAAACATCTTAGGCGGCTGGGTCATGATCCACTAGAGCATGTTCATCCAGGGAATACTACGTCTCAAGAATAACTCTTATCGCATACTATAAAGAAGCCACATAAAATTGAACTAGAGGTAAAGAAGAAGTGTTCTCAATTGTCAAAGAGACGAAATTAAGCAAAAGTCTTCCTTAAACTCAAAGGAAGTCAGTTAGCATATGGTCTAGCCCTCTACGCAACTCAATTAGATCAAACGAGATCTCTCTCTCTATGACATGACCATGTTTTTGTTTCGTTTCTTCCCTCGTCATATGGATTGTCTTCACTCACACCATTATCGGACCATAATCAAGTTGTTTTCTTCTTTTTCACTCGTGGCCTCTTTTATCCCTATTTATATATCTACTTATCTGTTCATTTCATCCGCGCCCCGACTGAACCATGACAATTTCTGCCAACCTCACTTTCTGAATATCGGCTCTTGATTGCGATCCTCAATACTAGGAACGGCTTTGTGGTGTTAAAGGACTAGAACTACATATTTTACCCAAATACGGCCTAGGGGAGAGGTTTCGGTGGTACGCCCGTTCGAGCTGGACTCTGCCCTATCAAAAACTTGGCCGCAATCGGCCCCTCAGAAGAATAATGCCCAGAGTAGCCATAGGTAATAACATCACAAGTGACCTCCGATCCTTGTACCTAATCCAATGGAACATATGCACCTTCTTCACGTGCTTGTTTTTAACGTCTACAGAAACCCATGATCATTTAGCTCATTGAAAGCTTATATGGCCTTGGGTGCTGCACAGGCAGTGAGTCATATACGCCAATTCTGCACCATGCTCCAACTGCTAATTAGATGGCAACTTCCACTTAAGTCAATAATCAATTAGTACCATACTTGTCAAAGTACAATGCCACCTAGTAATTGGAAATATGTTCTCTCTTTGGTACTTTAAGCTCTCCTCTTGAAGTTGCATGTTAGAGAGACTCGCCGAGTAACTAGTGAATTGTCTTCATCCCCTCAGGTTGTAAAGACTTCATCGATCACCTGCATCATGCGGATCATGGCAGTTCTCAAGGGGTGGTGCGTTGCGCGTTTTCTCTCATCCTCAGCAGTTCAAGAATAGGTGTATCCATCCCTAATCACTATTATCCCTCGTAATTAGGGCATGAGAAGACTATATGGCCCTTCCCAAGACATTCTTGACAACCATTTGATTTGTCTCTACTTAGGAGGTGATGTGGAACTTGAACCCCTTTGAATAGTTCGGCACCTTATTTAGGCGTGAATAGCACGTAGGCGCCATGAATTTCGGTCCCTTGTTGTGTCAGAGCTTTGAAACTACCACATTTTTCTCGTGTCCTCTTTTTAGGCCAATGGCCTAGCACCTTTGCCCAAGAATGCTGTTGTTGTGCTATGGCAGCCTATAGTTATACGTGGGCCTATATGATGTGGTGCTCTTCCCTTTTCTTTGCTTCTCTAACTTCATAGCCATATTCAGCATCTCCTCCATGGAATCATACTTGTACATCTCTAACGCATCAGCTACGTCTTTATTAAGGCCACCTAGGAATCTAGCCGTGGTCACCTCCTCATTTTCCTCAATGTGTGCTCTAGCCATGCACATCTCCATATCCTTATGATAGTCTTCTACTGATTTGGCTCCTTGGACTAGTCTATGAAGCTTCTGATGCAACTCCCTGAAATAATGCTCAGGAAGAAAACGTTTTCTCATTACCTCCTTCATGTCTTCCCAATTGTGGATAGGTGTCTTCCCAATTTATTGGATATGGGGTCCGTCTTCCCACTTTTTCTTCGACTCTGATTAAGTTTTTTAGATCCCACCCAAAACAGAGCCATCAGTTTCTTGGGACTCTAAAGGCATAGCAACTTTTCAACTTCTTTTTTTCTTCAGTAATACCTGTTGCAGTTCAAAGATCATCTCGACCTTGGCCTCCTCCCATTTCCAAGTATTCGGTCTGTCAATTGTTTCGGCCTTTGAAAGGTGGCACCTTGGTTTGGTGATGTTACCCAAGTCTACCATCTAATGGGTGTGTCAACCCTGCTTCGGTCATCCTCTCCCATAGTAAAGTTTCATTTCTTGTTAAAACAACGGCGCTCTACCAATCCTCTTCGCTCTTCCTCTATTATTTCTACCTCCTCTTTATCGCCCACATAGGCGTTCTATGCCATATCATCATCCTCTTCTTCATACTCTTTCAGCCAAGTTGTCCTAGAGTGCTCTTTTGGAAGTGCTTGCACCCTCCTTGGCCTTGGGTCATGTCTTTTTCTGTCTTTTGCTCTTGAATCTCCAGTCCCCTGTCATTAAAGCTCTCCAATCAGCCTATGTGAATTCGTCCCATTGTCTCCAGATGAAGCATCGTAGAGGAGGCGGTTGATAGTTTTGGAGTCTGTCAATCTTTGGGAGGGGCGTTAGTTCATCCTTGTCTCTAGATGATTTATTGTAGCATCCTGAAATAAGATTGCAAAAACTAAGGAAAGTAGTATAGGTTTATCACTCCCTCATGTGTTCCTCCTTAACTTTGAGCTGTTTCTTTTTTGTTTTTCTTTTCCTTTCAAATATGTTGCGGTCATTCACCTCCAGCCTCCTTCTACCACTCTTTTCCACTTTGGAATACAATTGCGACTCTCAGAGGATCAAGGAGGTTGCTGTATAAAGTCAAGAGAAAAGTTAGGCAGAAAACAAAGCATATAATTAGTAATGCACAAACTCTATCAGATAATCATCAATGTTTTGTAATGCAGCAATACAGAGAATAGCAAAGGTGTGATTGCTCGGAGAAATCAATAATTACAAAGTGTGAGGAACAACAAATTTAACACTTTAGCAGATGTTAAATGAAGCAAAGATAGCACACCAAACAAATTGCAGCCTTCCATTTTGAGTCTTGTAATGCCTCTTGCCAATCCTGCGGTATAGAAACAGAAGAAACAAACAAAACAAAGGCTCTATAGGAAGGGGACGGAGCATTATAGGAGATAAAATGGGAGATGGGATGTTTAGTGCATGTTCTAACTCCTTTTCTGACAGCAATAGGAATATCAAGCATTGTCAGAAGGATTGGAATCAAGATTAGGATCAGAATCAACAGGAATTAAAGAAGACTCACCAAGTTCTTGTTCTTCTGTATCTTCAGGGACTGAAATTAGAGAGCACGGTTGATCAGGGGTCTCATGCTTCATGGTTGTATCTGTATTAGTCCGCCGTGTGTAGGTTTTCAAATCAGGTCTATCCAATCTCCCTAGAGATTTGGTGGTTGCTCTCTCTTAAATAAGAATGACAGTATAAGTGGATGGTTTGTGTCTCCCAATTCAATTTAGGTAGGTAATGACTTTGTCCAACAATGATTTTTGTGTCTCCCAATTCAATTTTAGGTAGGTAGGTAGGATAATGTTCTTTAACACTTCAATTCAGTTACCAAATTTTTATTTTTTTTGTTTATCAAGAGGATAAGCAAGAGCAAAAGAATTGTTCCAAAAAGAATAGATCTTGAATTAGGGTCAAAAGGGTTGCACTAGAAAATGATGCAAATGAATAAGAAGATACACAGAGGAGAAAGCTAGATTGAGAGGAAGATTAACAAGAAATTATTCTAGACCATAACCAATGGAAGATCTAATGACATAATTGATCATAATTCGACACAAACTGAGTTGCTCATACCAGAAACTATTCGTTCTTTTTATCCTAATCCGATCGATAGAATGCAAAGACAGAATTCTAAGCAAACAACAAATGGAATCCAACAAACAAGAAAGGACTCAAATTCCTCCAATAATTACTGACAGATGACCAGAACTTACCCCCAAGAATCTTTGATGTGGCTCCTCCATAACACCAAGATGGAATACGGACCGACATGGGACGTAGCATTTAAGCGAATTGATACTCTTGCAATATCAAAACACCAGAGGAGCACAGATCTAGCGTGATAGCATGGGCTCATTATTCGTCGGAGAGTAGCCTTTCGCACAAATTTCCCTTTCACACCCCATAGTGACTCAGGAAATGAAGAGGGAGAAGAAGCAAGGAAATTTCCTATAGAAGCAAGAATCAAGAAACTTACCTTACAAAGTACAGCGCTTGAAAAGAGAACAACTCTGAAAAGTTCTTGGTGCTATGCTTTATCTTGTAGAGCACCCTCACAAGCTTGAAACTACATTAAGGATAGTGATTTTGGTTCTTATGAAGAACACAAGTCTGTTCCTTTGAAAGTAACAGAATGAAAACGTTTTTGTTTCATGAATTAGTGTCAATTCTGGACAAGTGAATCGTGGACTAGCCTGAGTGGCAACTTTCTGCTAACTCATTTAAAGTACACACTGAAGCTAAACTCCTAATTTGAAGTTATTATACCTTTAAGTCCTAAAGCCAAGCTTGAAATTCTGCCTATGTGAGCCAAAATGGGGGCTTAATTAACTAATGCAAGTCCAAAGCTAGAGACCTACGTTAAACATATGGCCTGACTTAAACATCTGTTAAACTACATCTATAGGCTGCGCCCCTACTTTCTATGAAAAATAAGCCGCTCCAACCAACCGTTACACTTAATTAATTAAATATGTCACTAAACAGATTTTAAATCCAATATGGCCAACTATGGGCCTGAAGGCCCTACACAACCCCATACTCTCAAGCAATCATATGAGTATTAGATGATTACTAACCATCCTACAAGTTTTGCCTATAGTATTTAGAATCGATGATGAGAGGAGCACTCAAATGGAGAAGCCTCATATGTCACCCTTGTCCTCTATAGTCTCGATCAATAACCAAGAGCGGCAATGTGGGTGCTTACTGAGAGTTCAGACTCACAATCTTGCATAAGTTATAGATCGATTAGAAGCTCGCAGAACTGATGCATTATGTAGTTCGTTAGAGCAAAAGCTGCATTACAAGGCTAGGTTGCATTAGCGATATTGAGTTGCGAACGAGCTCTTGTCGAATTGGCCCCATGGGTTAGAGCTAGAGGACTCTTACACCTTGCTTCCTTGATCCGTATCACTAGGGCCTGTTTGGCTTCAATGTTTTGATGTTAGATAATGTGGTTACAAATAGTAAAATAACCGGAAAAAAAAAATTTCAATAAGATTTCACTATAAAGATTTAATTTTAATTCAACTACATGGGATTATATAATGAAATTAAAAGGAAATATTTTAATTTATTATTGTAATCGACCCGTGAATAAATTGGAATCCTCAAACCAAATGAAAATCTATAATAATAAAACCAAAAGAAAACTATTGAGTTTGGACTAAATCCGGTTGGTATGAATCCGGAATGAACCTAGAAAACCCTAGGACTATATTAGAAATTTCTTTTCTTTTCTTCTTCTTCTTTCTTCTTCTTTGTTTTAAGCATCCAAAACCACTATCTCTTTCTCTCTCTCTTCCTCTCTGTTCTAGCCACTGAACCAATAGAAGC
>NW_023590567.1:2139879-2220349 GCF_014843425.1 Jatropha curcas
AACGAAGAGAGATACATGGCGTTGTCAGCATATGTTTATAAGGTTCACTATACGATAGTGGATAGCTGTCTATCATAGCAATGATAGGCCCTGCCTTTGTTTAACGCCGAGGAACAGGTTTGGGGGGTTGCAGAATAAACATTGGGGGAAATGCTTAACACATTGGCTGAAAAACAATTTTTGGGGTCCCGCTGCTCTCTGTAAATGGAGTTGGAATGTTGTCACATCGTTGCACTTTTTTTACTATTTTAGGGCTCTCTTATTTCCGGTGCATCTTCTCTTCATATGATAAATAAATTTCTTATTGCTTGTTGAGAAATTTTCTAATGATCCATTCCTTAGTCCCGCACATTATGAGGTACGCCACTTCTACGGGTATCCTCTGTTTTTTTCTTGGCCTGCTGGCCTGATGATTGGTAGTAAGAATTTCCCCCCTCAGTTTCCTCATTTTTTCATTCTGTTATCTGTTTAGGGTTATTTTCTATAGGGTTCTCCATTTCTCAGTTTAATTTAAGCACATGCCATGTAAATCATAAACGAACATCTTCCATTGTTTATTAAAAAGTGAACCACCTTTGTACTTGAACTTGCAGATAATTAAATTCATGAATCAAGAAAGATTAACGAAATATTAATATAGTCCCAACTCCAAAATTATACAATTTATAAAATCCAAAAAGTCAATGGTTTTTACGCAATGTGGTAGATGGCGACATGTTACCTCGTCACTGAAAAAAAGTATACAAATTTAAGGTTTTGAAGAATGTAAGTCTACCGTACACCCACTTTATCTGCAATTAAGCAGAAGGGAAAGGTCATTTTGCCGGGGCAAACTTGATCCCAACGCAATTTACCTGTACCAAATCCAGTTGACAGGCTAAAAGCCGGCATAGGCCCCACTTTTTCATGCATGCAATATACAGACCATTTCGCACCATCCACCATCTGCTATATATAGGCTAAGCAAACTTAGTAAATTTGCGAACAAGAATGGGTTTTACACGATCAGGCAGAATGCAAAGGAGTTTTGTTTCTTCTAGTTGGTTTAGCTTGGCTTTTGCTCTCATCGGAGATTTTCTGCAGGCTCGGCCACTGCCAACATCAGGCGAGGTTTAGATTGGAATATTAGTGTGAATACGTTTACGTCATGCCTACTACCAAAAGGACACATTGGCCACCATCTGGACCTAGCCGCTGTGAATCAAACTGATCGCTGCTTTTCTGCAATTTCTTTTAGGCTATATATTATATATATATATTATAGACACACCACAGCACCCTAGCCAGATAGAGCTATATACTTGATACATTTCTTCTTTTCTACTGTTTTATTTTTTGGTTTTGCTTACTTTTTCCTTTACTTGGCAGAGTAATTACAAATAGTTTTTCTTTTTTTCTCGTTTAAGTTTTGTGATTGAAGGAGAGATGGAAATGTATGTTTAGAGAATCAAAATTTGTGCGTGATTAAAAGTGGATGGGTTGAATTCATTAATTGGATTACTTTGTTGTTTCTTGCATAGTAATTTTCTGCAATTCTTGTTCATAGTACAAGTTTATACCATATTCTTTGAAATTTGAATAAACGACACCCAATCTATGCATTTTATTTTACCATAATTAGAATTAAAATAGAAATATTGAACTCAGTTTCAATACTTAAACCAATATTAGATACTTGAATTTTTGGTGCCTCAACAAGCCAAAATAAATAAGTAAATATTAGTGTAAGTCAGCTATCTATTATGAATCAGAATGAGTTAGTGTAGTTTAATCAACAAATGTTTAAAAGTGAAAGGGGACGACGGAATTCCATTTTCTCTTAATCAAAGGTATTAAATTCGAGTCATGTATATGAATCCGTTCAATATGAGAGAGAGAGAGTATTTTGAACCTCATTTTTTTATTTCCCTGATCAGCAACGAATCCAGATTACTTTTGGGATGTAGCCTTAGAATACAGAATGGTTAAAAAACAAAAAAAACGAGTGGTTAAAAAATAAAACGTTCAACTCAAAGTGGTGAAACTCGGCGAGTCTTTATTAAATTCCACTTCAAAGTTAAACCCCAACCCCGGTTCTGGTTCTCGCTCTCTAACCCGCTTCTGGGCCCCTCAGTCATGCGAGAGGCAATGGAAAATGTTTTTGAAGAGAGAAACTGAAGTTCATTTGTCCACCAAATTGGTTCACACAGGGTCGCTTACAATCTCCAAATCAACTTATATTCCCAGGGTTTTAGAGCTTCATTCCTTTTCCACTGGTTATCAAAACGCCAATCCAGTCCTTTCCTCCTTCGTCTTCGTTTTCAGTACTTTGCGCATCGAATTGAGCGCATAAGAGACCCAGCCTAGCCTCAAGTGTTATCGGTGCTCGAAACATGGGTCCACTGACGGAATGATATTTACAAACGACAACTGCCAAGATCTCATCTGCCCTTATGAGGATTTTAGAACGCTTCAAGCATGCCCTTATGAGGTTTTCCCTTTTTTCCCTCCCTGTTCTTTCTGGAAATAGGTAAGCCAACTTTTATAAATTAGCCGTCTTTTTTTTATTGTGTTTTTGTCTTTGTGGGTGTGTTTAGATTTGGTTTGTTTGAAAAGGGATAAATGCTGCATCTTTCTAAACTTTTTCCCTCGATTTCCGACAAAAGGGAAATCTTTTATGTTAGTCTAACTTCTAAGGATAAGGAATTGTTTTGAATTTCCCCCTTTAGATGATTACCTGCCATTTTTATGTGGGGTTTATTGGGCGCGTCATCGTACTCCTGTGGGTTCCCTGAGGCCACTGGTCCTCATCTGACTATCTTCCCTCCTCATCCACAGCCCAACCGGGTCGCGACCGCACAGCGGGAAAAAGAATTCACTTTTGCTTTTCGCTACAATCAATTTCAAGTCATCATAAGATCCGAAATCTCTAATACCATTATAGACTAAAGTCGGGGAAAAAAGGAATAAAGGCAAAATAATTCACCTTTTATTTGGAGAGATAATATCCCAGTACGGCATCACTTATCTTCCTAACATTTCATGCAAAACAAGTACAGGATTAAGTGCTAAGAAAACATTATCTAGCTCAGAAGAATTTTGTGCATTTGTAACAAGACGGTCAATTGGAAATGAAGACCAAACCTGATAATAAGTCTTTTTGTTATGGGTTTAAAGCAGCAATGGAAGGGCAGTTTGGTACGAAAATCGTTAGAAGGCTAGCAAACAAGCTTCCTAAAAGACCGTAAATAATACAATCATTATATCTTGATGCATGGTAGGGGGTTGAGAATCATTTTTATTTATTGGAGTTTTATGATTAACCATAGTAATTTTATATGTGCAATTTTTCCTCCAGCTATCAAATATTGAAAATAACAACTTTGTAACAGCAGAAGGCCAGATAGAAACCAAGTTTGTCATCTTGACTGTTTCCAGTAATGTGCTGCTTCTTTGTTCATGCTCATATAATATATATGGTTAAAACTTATATATGATTAGTTCAAGAGACTCAACAATTTATTATATGTTTTAAAGCTAGAGTTTTGAAATCTGTTGAATTATCACCATTCCAACAGTTTCAGTGGTGATAATTTTTGCTTGTTTGTTAGCAAATTCAACCTTCTATTGAAGCTTTCACTTGGTTCCAGGCTTTCAGCATTGATGTGGATCATAATCAATGATATAGATTAGTTGTTTGGCACTGGTCTACATGAATCTAATTTTCCAGTTCACTGATATTTCCTGGCTCTCTTGTTGGTTCGATATCACATTGGATGACTGATCGTCGGTAATTTCACATTGTCACCCTCTGATGCTGCATCTATAGGTTGAACTTGGTCCATAGGAGTTTATGGATCATGCACATGCAGAAAAGTACTTCAATGAGCTTTCACAGGGTACAGTTGACATTCCATGTATATGGTAGCTCTTCTCAATGTCTTAATGTGCAAAGAAAATTTGGTTTCAGAAGCAGAAGCAAATCATGCAGGAAATGAGAGAGAAGGGAATGGCAACATCAACGTTTCCTTACAACATTCTGTTCCCTTTATTGGGACTGGAGACTTTGAGAAAATTGAATTGCATTGATACACGAAATGGAAAGAAATGGGATCCAGTGGAGATAAGTACACAATGGATGAAGCCTAATGGCTGCTTATGCTGCTACATCTAACATTTCTGGATGGAAGAGAATCTTGAATCAGGTAGAAAGATCCCGCATATATTGATCATGGTGGAAATATATTTCCGTGGCTTTGCAAGTGGATATCTGAAGGTTTGGGTCAATTGGAGACAGCTCTGACAATGTTAAGGAAATGGAGGAAATGATGCCCGTCAAAAGGAAGACTCGGCATTTTAATTTTTCTTCTCTCTCCACTAATGGACAACTGGTAAAAAGGAAATGGAGCTTTACCGTAGTTTGGATTAAATACAATCATTGTATGGATTAAGAAAACTATAGTATTTTGCTGCAATGATAGAATCCCCTCTCAAAGCTGGATGATATTGAGGGTGCCGAACAAATCCTGGAGGAGTGGGAGTCTAAGTGCACTGTGTACAGACTTTCCGTGTATTTAAATAGTCTTTTGCTTGTGGCATATTTTGCATAAGTAATTGTGGGCTTTTTTGAGAGAGCTGAAGCAATGTGCTGTAGAGGAAAAGCTGCGCAAGGGAAGTAAAACCTTATGCTAAGTACCTGGACTATATTGTGCAACGGAGTTTATGCCACAAGTAAAAATCAAATGTCCAAAAGGCAGTTGTAGATGTTTGAAGAGAGCGATTTTAGTTTCAAGAAAAAGGCTGGAAACCAAATCCCACCATTTTACTGCCTGTTTGGACTATTTTGGAAGTACAGCAGGAGATGTTGAGAAATGGAGGAAATGTGAGATCATTGAAGAGCTTGGAAACCTTGCTACCAGGGATTTATATCATAGATTAAAGGAGGACTTTACATAGCTGCTGGTAATCACTACTGATGTTCTTGATCAGATGAAGATAGGATAATTTTCCGCTCGATGAAGATATGGAGAAAGATCCTTGAAGCTAGGTCCAAAGTTTTTATATTACATCTCCTCCCATTTTTTTTTTCTTTTTTTTTTTTTTTTTTTTTTGGTTTTAAATAAAAGTATAAGTACTTGCAATTCATAATTAATAATTAACTGGGTTATGGCTAAAATTAAATTAATTATATAATTAAGAACGTCATTAGTAGCTAATTTTGTTTGAACTTGATTTTTTTTTTTCCTTTTTTTTTTTTTTTTTGGTTTAAATAAAAGTATAAGTACTGCAATATCATAATTATAATTACTGGTTATGGCTAAAATTAAATTAATTATATAATTAAGAACGTATTAGTAGGCTAAATTTGTTTTGACTTGATTTTATTTTAATGATCTTAAACTAAAAAACTCAATTTTAAAATATAAGTTTTCTTTCAATTTTGTTATTTATAGTAAGAATTATTTTTATAAATCATTGAATGATTATCTAATTAAATCTTAATAAAATATTATGTTCTTTTCCTCAAAAAAAAAAAAATGTAATATTTGATTATGTATAATCACTGAAAATTTAATTGGGCTCTTTGTGAAATTGACCCATAAAATAAAAGGCCCTCAACCCTTCTTCAACCTCTATTTCGTGCCTCACTCTCTCAAAAACATCTGCTAGACTGCTACTGAAAAAGTTTGCCACTTTCGATTTTTTCTTAGGGTGGCAAATGAAGCCTCTTCTCCGAAAAAATCTAAACCTATATCGTCATGGCAGTCCAGTTTTAAGGTATACGGATCTGTACAATAGGATCTCGAGGACAGCAGATCCAGCGGTCTCGATGGTTCCTATTCTCGAGAATTGGCTCGATGAAGGCAACGAGATTAAGCGACCTGAGCTGCAAGAAATCATCAGGCAGCTTCGGAAGGATCGCCGCTACACGCACGCTCTTCAGGTCTCTCATTTATCTATCTTTGTTTATATGTACGCACTTGAGTTGAGCTTCTTGATTGTGAAATTTTGTTACCCTTCTGTGGTTGCATGTGTTTCTAGTACTAAAATGTTGGGTTTCATTGGTAATTTATTTGGCTGTGGAATTGTTTAAATTTGTGCGACAAAGTCAGTATTTTGTGTGAAAAAGTTAGTACTTTTTTTGGTGGAAAATGACACTAGAAAATTGATTCATTTTTGCATTAGTTACTGGAAAGTTTGGTTTTGGACAAAAAGAAAATGGAGATAAAGGATTTGTGTGTAGCTGATCCAACTCTTTAGGATTAGGAAGAGATATTAGCCAGTTGTATTACAAAGTTTAGCAATTGATATTGTCATTTACAACTATTTTTCAGGGTTTCTTTTTCTTCTACTGTTAGATTGATGCCTTTTTCTTGGAACAAAGCTTAATGCCTTGACTCTTGCGTTTTTTGGTTAAATTCAGTTTCCTCAATGAACATTGTTTCATTCATTGTTCTACAAGTTGGCAGTATATAAGGATGTCTGTTGTACAAGTAGTTAGGATTGTATTTGCGAATTAATTTGTGGGAGAGTTTATAATTCACAACTTGCGGAACTGCTGGACTTTGTTCTGTTTTTATGTTAGATATCACAATGGATGACTGACCGAGTGTGCTTTAACCTGTCACCTGAAGATGCTGCATCTCAGTTGGATTTGATCTCTAAAGTTTATGGCTTAGAAGAAGCAGAGAAATATTTTAGCAGCATTCCTGAAAATTCAAGAGGCTACCGGGTTTATAGTGCTCTTTTAAACTGCTATGCACACACCAAATGTTTGGAAAAAGCAGGAGCTCTCATGGAAAAGATGAAGGTGCTGAGATTCATAAGAACTCCGCAGCCTTACAATTTAATGCTAAATCTTTATTCTCAAATGGGCAAATATGAAAAACTAGATAGCCTGATGCAAGAGATGAAAGAAAAAGGCATAAAGTGTGACTTCTTCACATTCAATATCCGGTTAAATGCTTATGTAGCCTCTTGTGACATTGAAGGATTGGAAGGACTTCTAATGAAGATGAAAGCTGATCCTCGCATCAGCATGGACTTCCATTCTTATGCTGCTGCAGCAAACGGTTATCTGAAAGCTGGCCTAATTGAAAAGGCTCTAACGATGTTGAAGATGTCAGAGCAGTTGATTAGTTCCAGTGTTAACTCAAAAAGGTTTGCTTATGAAAGTCTCCTTGGTTTGTATGCTGCTGCAGGGAAGAAAGCTGAAGTCTATCGTATTTGGAATTTATATAAGAAGAATGGGGTGTTCTCCAATGTAGGTTATGTATGCATGATAAGTTCATTGTTGAAGTTGGATGATATGGCAGGTGCCGAGCGGATCTGGGGGGAGTGGGATGTTGGGAAGTTATTGTTTGACATTCGAATTCCAAATTTGATGATCAAAGCTTATTGCAGTAAAGGTCTATGGGAAAAGGCTGAGGCACTCATAAACAAGATTGTAGAGAGTCGGATGGAACCTAATGGTGCCTCATGGGATCATATGGCAACTGGATATTTTGAAAATGGACAGATGACAAAGGCAGTAGAAGCAATAAAGAAAGCAATTTCACTAAGTAAACCAGGAAAGAAACCCTGCCTTTATAGGGTAGAAGTATGTCTTAAGTATTTGAAAGGCCAGGGAGACATGGAAGCTGTAGAAGAGCTTTTGAAGATGATTAAGGAGAGTCCTTTTTACTCAACAGGTGCTTATGATAGATTATTAAGTTGCGCTAACAGAGAAGACCTGACTACCAGTGGTTCTGATCAGACGGGAGATGATGATCGGACTGTTGGTGGAGAACCACCTACAGCCTTGGAGTATACAGACAAAGGAAGCACCCGAATTATGACAGACTAGTTATGGCATGTTTCTGGTAATTTTTTTAAGAAAATTGCTATGGCTATATGCTATTGAACAGCATACTGTCATCTAATTGGAGATCTATTGACTATTTGCAGTACAAAGAAAATCTGTCAGATCAATTGGGTTTCACAAGTTAATACCTTATCCAATTCAATAAAAGGCTCTACTCAGTTTAGTGCCTTGATTGCTAGTTCATTGGTTCGACTAGCGGAGCCAATGTTTGGCAAGTGATAACCCACTTCTTTAATCTCTTTTCTGATACTGCTAATAACTATTTTACACCACGCAAGACGGAAGGGCAGTTCTTCAATGTGATACAACAATATCACTCCGTTGAATATCTGCAATTCCTTGTCATGCAACCACCTTTTAAAGCGAACGAGCAAAATATATACAAAAATGGACAAAATGGTGGAACTGGAACTGCTGTTCTTGATATTGTTTATAATGTGTGTAACCTGCTGCTTTTTTACTGCAGACAGCAAGCAGTTTCACCAACTGGGAGTTTGTAGGTTCAAGTGAAAAATTCTGTAAATGTACAATTTAAGTTTTATTATTTCCAGTTGCTATAAAAACGCTATCCTCTATATATTTCAAATTTTTTCTTCCACCTTTTCCTCCACTTTGTATGCCTTGCTGTCCTTGTCCTACAAAGATAGGCTTGCTTCTGCGTCTTAAATTAAAATAATTCACCCAGTACTTAAAAAGCTGGGTAGCAATGGCACCCCAATAAACAAAAGCACACCAATATAGACCTGCTACTACAAAGAACACCTTACCAATCATATGGATGTTAGAAGGGATATCTCAGTTTCAAAATTGAATAATCAATAAAATATCAAAATCTTATTCTTGAATATTGACTGTGGTCAAAGCTATTCCAAGGTTTGAAGAGAAAAATAAACAAATGTGAAACACAAGGAGAGGATTAAAAAATGTATTTTTGGTATTCAATTGACAGCAATTCTGATTACTTACACCATTGGGGAATTAAATTTGCTAAAATTTCTCTTTCAATTATACTATTTAGAGTTTTGTATGACAAATTTCACTAATGCAAGCAAACTGAACTTTGTCCAAACCTAATTAAAACCAGAATCTATTGATATTTGAGGCAAAGAGAAACCCAATTGAAATATTTAGTTTGGTAAAATGCAGTTTTGCATTTAACCAAACTTGTATTGGTTATAACTTCATTTTAACACCTATCATAATCACTCACATCACATAGCACCAATTTCTTGACACAAAAACACAAAATAAGAAATATTTTACATTTTTTTTAAGCATAGGTATATAAACTATCACTTGAACATTTAAGAAGATTTCATAATTAAATGTTTACTTGAGCATCATAAATATGAATATGGGTAGTGGAGAAGGAAAATGAAAGGGTACCAAATATTGCAGACATTTAACCAGTCACAGGTTAATTATAGGCAGTGTAATGTCACCTCAGCTTGATGGTTTTGGGTTATCTGATCAAACTAATCATTCTTGATTAAAGGCTAAGCTTTGATTATCTGTTACCATTAGAAGTAATCTAAATATCTGACATTAATACACAATCTATTGTTTTGTAGATTAATCTTTAATTTTTATTATTTTCCCAGTTTCAACCACTGTTTGTGACCTCTTCTGGCCACCACCAGGTTTGCAACCAGTGGCGGAGCCAGGGTTGAAGACAAAGGAGCTGAATTTTTTTATTTTTTATTTTCATTAGGAGGGGTTAAATTAAAAAAGTAAATTATTTTAAGGGTTAAAATTGAAAAGTTTTAGAAATTTAAGTGTGAATTTCTGAAAAAAAAAAAATTTGCTGAGGGGGTGGGCCCCTCCTCATCACTGCTTTCAACCACTGTTCATCACCCCCAATCAGGTTTGGTCATAAATGCAAGACATAGATCATGTAGAATACGAGGAGGGAAGAGATAAAATCTATAACTGTACTATTATTTGTTGAGTTTTAAGATAAACAAAATAAACTAGAAAAAAAAAAATCAAATTCCACATTTAAGAATACTAACCTAATTCCTCTAAAACAGAAGATTCCATTAAATAAGGAGATGTGACAAATGACATTTCTTGAATTTGGACCACTAAACTTTTCTTTCTTGGGCAGTCCCAATTTCCATAACTTGTCAAATTCCAATTAAGTCCAGTAGATCAAGGCAAGAACATGACGATTTCCACTTCATGGACAACGACTTGTAGTATTTTCACTACCATTGAAAGTGTATGAATGGAGGATAATAAAGGGTACCATGTCCAATTATATACATATACATGGCCTCCTGAATATGCCTAATTAGAATATATGATTGGTCCATTTTGAGTGTTGTTAGATCCCGTTTCTGAAATAGCAAGCAAGAATACCCCAGATTCAATGAACTTTGTTAGAATTGTAATTGCTGAGGGACAATACCTGAGCCAACCTAATAGTTAGGTTGGTGGGGAAACAATGTGGAGGGTTCAGGTCCAATAGCTCATCTCTTTTCAAGAATTTCTGATATATAGTAAAAGAAAATGAATGAAGAAACCCAAATCTTAGAAATTTGATCATCAAAACCATTAAGAAGACTTGACCATTAAGCTCAGAAGAAGACTTTGTAATTACAAATAAGCTATAACATCTAGTTCACATCCGGCTGATTCTGTGATATCTTGAGAAATTTTTACAGGTATGCATATTAAGAACATATACGTATATATATGTTCAGTTAAAATGAGAGAAAACATAAAAATACACAACAGAAGAGGAAAAAGCAGATTCTGCTGAGTGACTTGTCAGCCTGCATAACATGCCTTCTCACTCTAGGACTAGTACTTCCTGCAAGATTATATGAATCAGGGTAACTGTAAATATTAGTCACTGAATTACCGAACACTCTTGCGTAAATCATTTCTCCGAACATTCCAATAACTGGATCGAACATGTTCGCTGCAGTGACACGAGGATTGATCATAGGTGAAGGAGAATAACCTCCTGGTCGAGAGTAGTATACTTGGGAGTGATTAGTATAATTACGATTATATGTTTGCTGGGTTGGTTGAGGACTGCTTGTCATAAAAGGCGATCTTGGTGAGTCAAATCCACAAGCAAGACCAAGAGGTCTTCGAGGAATGATTATACCAAGATTAGGGGCTTTGCTCTTTGAGGGTTTTGCAGTTTGGCCGCGGCCAAAGAGTGGAACTAAGGTACCTTCAGAAACTTCAGCTTTGCATACAGGACATTGCTGCTGTGGTTCAAGATCTTCATTTTCAGCAGAAATACTCTGGAAATGAAGCCATTTGTAAATGCAGGGCCAACAATAAAGGTGACCACAAAGGGTGACCACGGGTTCTTGCACAGAGTCAAGACAAATATTGCACTCAAACCCACTAGATGTGCTATCTTCTGAATCTGCAATATTATCAGATGTAGACTTCCAGTTATCCTCTCTCATATGGTCATTTTCTTCTATACTTTCTTCTATATAATGCTGTGTGGCCATTCTGCGAGTTTCGCTGCCTGGATCTCTGAAACCACATGCAAAAGCATAGAGATTAGAAACATACTTATTCCACTAAAATTTTAAATTATCTATACTAGCAAATACAATGTTTAAATATATGCACTTGGAAGATGAATTCAATCCAAATATGGCTTTTTGATGCCATAAGCGGAACATGGGTCACAACCAGACACCACTAGGCAAGTTGGTTATATTGATTGATATATTGGCCCCACAATAACATCGCCAAACAAATTAAAGTGATTATGGGAAATTTTTCGACGTAATGGGAGTCCAGTGGATTGTTGCATACCAGAAAAAGAAAAGAATAATGGAAAGTTTCACAGAAACATCACAAAAAGATAGGGAAAAAAGAAAATCCTTCTAGAGAGTTATGGTTTATTGGACATTAGAGTAATATATTAGAAGATTGTACGAATCCTATCTAGTTTGATATTACTAAATATTGGAAAGAGTGAAATTACTCTGCAACTGCAAGTCGTACTGAGAGTTGCAACAACCTACTTACTTGTGAAGCTTACAATTAATTCTCTTTTATCTTTTCACTCTACTTATTGAAAGAGGCACTGTTCTGGTTGGTGAGTTTTTGGCCAACATGATCATCTAATCAGAAATCAGAAAACCAACAACCACGAAAGTTTATATTTTTACTCATTTACCTATGCATCTACCTTCCTTTTCCAACATTTAATGCTGAGGTCTCATTTTTTCAAGAACAGAGATATCTGTAATCAAGAACTAACCATTAATATGAAAAAACACCTCTTTCCTCTAGAAGATTGGCCACGTCCAATCCAATTGGACATGAAAATCTTATATCTGGATGATTTGATTTAGCTACTTATTTTCATTTATTATTATCACTAACTTCACTACAAAAATTTAGCAGAGAAGGGCCCAAGAAGAAGAAATGACATGACATGAAGATTCAAACTTTCTTTATGACATATGATTAACTACAATAGTGCAAAAATGAATCAGTTTACGAATAATCTCTCAAACAAATTGCAATTAATGACTATATAATTTATATTTTGAGATTATAACTAGATCCAAATGACTCAATCATACATTGCAAAGCAAAACCATGACTCAAAAAGAGACAAGAAAAGAAAACAGCTGGATATGGGTTTTGGAAGGCAAACAAATTTCATGCAACTTTATGATATGATGATAACGTCACCCCTTCTTCTTCTAAGAAAAAAGCCAAGATTTAATTAGGTTTTTCAGATTACAAAAATGTCTTGTAATCACCGAGCCATAAGCAAAAGAACAAAAAGATAAAGAAAAACTGAAACCAACGTCAGCTTTTAGAAGAATTTTCAAGTTGCAAGCCACCTTAGAAAAATGATACCATCAGATGGAAACAAAAGGCAAAAACAAGAAAAGAAAAAAAACCATAAAAATCAATTTTCCAATGTAAAATATTTCAGGGAAGCAGAGGAAAAAAAAATGGTGATTTAATACCCCACCGCCCTTTCGCCACCCACCCACCCATCTCAGCCACCCAACAAAACTAAAAAAATAATAAGGGGTTCTTATATTTTCCTGCAGCTTCATCATTTTGAAGCCACAATAGAAAATAAAAAAAAAAAAAAGCTTTAGGAGAAAAGAAACCAATATCTAGAGAGGATCTCTTCTAAAGAACAGAGATGAAACTAATAATTAATGCATAACTCCAGGAATCGGTTCTTTTTCCTTTTAGTAAAGTTGCTTTAAATTATAAAAATGAAGAGATATTAGAAGCATAGCTCACTTTTTTTTCAATGAAGAAATATTAGAGGGATAGCTTACTTTTTTAATCATACTTCCATGAAAGCAGATAAGTAGGAATCATCAAGGCTGGAAACAGTGTTTAAACCAATAAAACAAAATTAAAATTGCAATAATCACTTAATCTCCACATTCAAAACGCTTGAAACTAAAAATCCCAAGAATCCAACATAAAAAAAAAAAAAAAGACTTCGAAAACATGTAGAAGTAGAACTCAATTCCAACAACAGTATATAATTTTAAAACACAGTACCCTGGTCAATGAAAGAAACCAAAACGCAAGATCTAAACTTTCCTTTTGATTCATTCAGAAAAAAGTCAATAAACAGATAGAAGAGCTGGAGAGGGGAGAGTAAAATAACACATACCAAAAACAGAAGAGTGTGGTAGTGTTGGCTATAACGGAACACTCTGCTGGATATTTGGAAGAAGCTACTCTTGAAAAAACAGAGCTAACGTTTCCAACTCTGAACAGACAGAGAAACAGAAGAGAAAGAAGGAAGAGGTACGATAATGGCAGAAGAGAGGGAGAGACGATTGATAGAAAAGAAAAGAGAGGTTTATATCTTGAGACAAAGTAGAAAAGAACAAAGGATAAACATTGCTCTTCTTGCACGCTTGGGCTGATAGTGACGTGGCGAGCGCTGAGTGCGCGCCGGTGACGGAGTTTCTACCTCATTTCTTAATTTAAGTTATCTTTTATAAAAATGATAATTCTCAAAGTTGAGAAGTTTTAATTTTAATTTAAATTTTTAATAAAAAATTCTAATTTAATTGTATCAAAACCGAAATATAAAAAATATACGGTGTTATATTATTTTTTTAATTTAATTGGTTTCTTATTAGTTATATTTCGGTTTGATATTTATAAAACGTAAAAAAAATATTTTTTGATTTGATCGGTTTAATTTAATCCTTAAAGAGTTAGATAAATATTATTTTTATTCGATGGATTTTAATTATTTAGTTAATTCCTTCAACTTAATTAAATTTGACTCCAATACAATTTTTGATGTTATTTTTATTTATTTAGTCAACATTGCTAGGAATTAAATTAAAAAATAACAACTATTGAATTCCTTTATATTTAGAATCAAAATATTATATTAAACGGCTTTCATTTTTTATATAAGTCAATGATTTAAAATTAAACATAGAAAAAAGAGTTAGAGGATGGAAAATTAGTATGAAATAATAAAAAGAAAAAGAAAAATCGTATGCTTCTCTTTTGTTTTTTGTTTTCTTTTCTTTTCTCTTAGTTTGGCAAGTTGAAGAATAAATAGAAGATTCAAGAATGGAAATCAACATTTCTTGACTATTATAACAAACTCGTGTGAATGTTTAAATTATTTTTCACGTACTATAATTGTTATTTTCCCTTATTTATAACCCATTTCTAATAAATAATTTTCAAAAAAAAAAAACCCATTTCTAATAAATAATATATATACATATATATATAATTAAAAATTTCCTTGAAAATTTATAGGATAAATGAAAAAATAATAATAATTATAGGCCTAGACTAGTTAAGACACTAAAAATTCAAAAATTCAATAATTTGGTTTTGGAAATTGGCTGAATTATTTGGAATGACGTGTCTTAATAATTTACTTATGAAATTATCATGGTAGTCTATCTCTTTTCCTTTTCTAGCAACATTTAATTAATTAATTGTTTTTATTTTTTTACCATTTTTGGCTCATTTTCTATCTTTGTATATTACGTCTAAAAATTAAAAACAAAAACAAAACGATATCCACTATATAATAATTGTCTGTGTATTGATGGACAAGATGCATAAGGTTGATCTTATCTTTGTTTTAAAAAAAAAAAACAAATTTAATCTTATTGCACTCATTAAGATAAAGAAAATTTTTAGACTGTGTTCGGTTCACTTTATTTATGTGGATTTTACAAATTAGTTTTTATCGAATAGATTTAATATTTAGAATTCAGTCTAAACAGCGAATCTTAAAATTTCATTCGGTTATTATTTAAACAATTCTGAAAATGATTTATTTGGGGTGTAAATATTCGAAACTGCTAAAAGAATTTGCGTACAAAACAAAACATGATGAAGATTAGAAGGTTCCTTTAATGCACATGCTACAAAGTTTTAGAATTTATACATGAATCACCAAATACTTTCTTTTTGATTTAATTGAAACATTAATCAATTAATTATAGTTTATAATTAATGCGTGATTTATAATTATTATATTATTTTATTATTTATTGAGTTATATATCAATTATTATATTTACATTAATTAAGATAATAATTATCTTGAATCAATAAAAATAAATAAATTTTATTTATAAGATGAAAGTTAAAAAAGACGTAATGACGTAGAAACGCGCGTAAAAAATTAAAAAAATAAAAATTGTTAACATCGAAAAATAATAACATAATAAGGAAAGTTCAAATCAATTTAATAAATATAACAAAAAGCCAACATAAAAGGAAACAATAAATAGCTTTTATGTTAGCTTTGCATAAGGGCAAAGGCTAACATCCATGCAATGCACCGTGCAAAACGTGAATGTTAAATGTGCATCTTTAAATTTTGTTGGAATAGCAAATTAGAAGCATCCTAATAATTAAGCAAAATTAAAATGTAGATATTTAAATAAATTTTTATAAAATGCTAAACGCTAAAAGCTACAGACGTTAACCTTTTTATAAATGGTATATTCAGTAAAATTAATTATTTTGGTAGCTGATGACTGTTTTAATAACGTTTAGCGGTCAGCTGTTTGAGTAGTTTTTCATAAAATGCTAAAAATTAAATCTCTAAAAATTAGTTCAAATATTATATTACCGAACACTATAAAAAATAGTGTTTAATATTTTAACTGATCAAAACACTAAAAGCTGCTTAAAAAATTATTATCGAACACAATAAAAATTAGTTTAAACGCACTTAAAAAACTATTGTTTAAGAGTGATCACACATGCACGTGGATTAATGATTCAACCACACCCCAAACTAGGGTGAAACCATTTTTTAGCTTCTAAGCAACATTTAAAGATCCAAGATCCTCCAAAATTTCTAAATCCCCTAATAAATTTTCTTGGTTTAATGTTTGAGGTTGGCCAAACCATATTAAAACAAGAATCTAAAAGGATAAATCTTGTATGGTATCCCACCAAATTTCATCGGAGGAAACATCTTCTGCAACATTTAATTTTAACTTAGGTACACAGGATTCTCAAACTATCTAATTTCGGTTTTTTTTTTTTATATATATATATATATATATATTGCAATAAAACTCAATCTGATAATCCAATGTAAATATCCAAATTTACGTCTGTTTCCTGCAAATTAATCAATCATTTCTAAGCAATTAAGTTAAATTGGTAATTCCGAGAATAAGAAAGGGATTATGTTTTGGAATGTCGGGTTGTATTCTATCTAAATTGATAAAACAAGAATATAATTAAATATTTAATTTTTTGCAACTAATTAATTCATTGCGAAAATCGAAAAATATAATTAAATCTAACTGAACGAAATATTGATACTTGTAATGTAATTAATTAATTTGTTACCAAATCAAGCAAAATTAATCTAAATGTTAAAAATAATTATGAAAATATATATTAATTTCTAATAAGAGATTAGAAAAATAATAATTATAAAATTAATTAATTATTTTAAAGTGTAAAAATGTTTCAATTATGGGAGTAGTTGCAACTAATCATATTTTAGGAACTACAAATATCTTGAAATTTGCGCAAACAATTAAACTAATATATTTTCCGTTCATTCAACTCAAACATACATAAAAAAATAGAATGGTGTTTTCTTCCAAAAAAAAAAAAAAAAAAAAAAAAAAAAAAAAAAAAAAAAAAAAAATAGTCGGTTCTTTTTTTTTAAATAAAATATTATTATTATATTCACTAATAATAATAAATAAATAATAATAATTAATAATAATAATCTCCACTTGTACGTTTGAGCACATCCATGTAACGTTGACCAAGTGTTCTTATTCATCTTTTCGGCAAAAGACATGTGTAATTAATATTGTTGACTGCAAGCAAAAAAATTAAGAAGAATTGACACTTTAATAAAGCATAAGGTTCTTTTAGTAACTAATGTTCTATATCACTAATAATAATAATAATAATAATAATAATAATAATAATCTCCACTTGTACGTTTGAGCACATCCATGTACGTTGACCAAGTGTTCTTATTCATCTTTTCGGCAAAGACATGTGTAATTAATATTGTTGGCTTCAAGCAAAAATTAAGAAGAGATAAATACTAGTACTATTAACCTTATTATTTAAATGTCTACTAATTGGGATTAATAAATAAAGACTTCCGTACGACTTCAATAATCATAAAGCTTTCATATCTAATCTTCAAATACTCTTTTTTGTTAAAAGTTTCAATCAAAAACCGCACTCCTAGAATTAAAGAATGAGTTCCTTTTTTTATGAATATGTCAACTTTATAACCACATAACGACAAGTCGTTTACATCCATCATAACAGATTTAGTTTCTGAGGTATGTGCAATCCAGCCGTTTATTATGGCAAGTTGGAGAATAGGAAAAAGTGAATATGAATATGACACATTGAATGTACATGGAACACAGCTTGTTACTAAATTGGCTGTAATCCAACAGACCAGGAGACTCCAGAATTTTTTAAGCAAAACGAACACTTATTGCTGTCATTTAAGCAAAATTGTCATGAAAAATAAAAGATGGCAGCATCCATAATTATACAGGGAGATGAATTTTTCGAACTCACAGAATAAGGCAGAAAAGAAAGGCTCCAAAAGTATAAAACAGGAGATCTTGACAAGATTCTATTACCTTCCGTCTACAAGAATTTTTCAATGGTGGTAGTTAGTGTTGTTTTGGGCACAGCACCAATGACAGCATCTTTCTTCTCTCCATTTTCAAAGATCATTATTGTTGGAATGCTTCGAATTCCATATTTGCTTGCAGTAGAAGGACTTTCATCAGTGTTCAATTTAAAGAACTTCACTTTTCCAGCATATTGCTCTGATAGTTCAGCTACAACAGGATGGATCATTCGGCAGGGCCCACACCAAGGAGCCCAAAACTCAACTAGAACAGGCCCATTAGTCTCAAGGACAAGCGACTGCCATGTTTGGTCAGTAACAGCAGGAACTGAAATTTAAAAGTCAAAAAAGAAGGTCAACTAAAATATTGTATGAGAAATGATCATGGAGCATTTCATAGAAGAAGAACACTACTATATGGATAAGAATCAGATGCTCTAATTTCTTTTAAAAAGATTAAGGCCATCCATAATCTAGTAGCCAAGTAGCAAGTAGCACACATAAATGAGGTCCATAAAAAAGGCAATTCTTCAAAGAGATGTACAAGAGACTTCATAAAAACCCCTACGGAATCAAAGACAAAAATATAACCAACAGTAGCTCGAGGATGAATGGTGTATGATAATTGCCAAATTTTTTTTCAATTATCTTATTTTGATAATGAGCCATCTAAGCTTCTTCCTACACCAAAGCTTACCCACTGAAAAAGTAGAATATCCATGGGAAAGGACCAATTAGTTGCCCACATGACCAATCATTGTTAACTCTAATTTTCAGGACACTCAACTATTCGGAAGGTCTTTATCATGTTAGAATCAAAAGATGGAATCTTCTACCAACATCTCCACTTGATTTTGGTGCTCATTTGGAGTTTGCAACAAGCACCAAGCTGCTCTTCAGGGCATTTAAACCTGAAATAATTTACTTTTAAAATCCAAACGTTCACATAATAACTTTGAAATAATGATTAAAAGTAAAGAAAGGTAAAACTAGATCAAAGGTTTTTGATTTTCATTGAATAGGCTAAAATTTCCTTCCAGCTTCCATTTCTCCCTGGAAACCTCTTGAGTTTTAGAAACTTCGGATTTTGACTGCCACTTGGCAGCAATCCCTTCAAGTTCTCCTGTTATCTACTTGGCCATTCTTGAGGTGTTGTTAATGGATTTCATTTTGTCAGTGGCAACTGGCAACAATGGAATGGTCCTTCTGCACTATTTCAGTTCTCCTTGGGATATTTTCCTTTCCTCATGGAATTTGTTCTGCTTGAAACTGGAAATCACTGCTCGGAATCTTCAATGTCATTAGGTAGCTTATCCAATCACCAAACAGATTTGGAAGAGGCCAATTCTCTTCTTTGAAGGTACTTACCAAGATACCTACACTTTTGTGGGCAATCTTGGGATTGTACCCTTCCTACACAAGTTATTCTTTGCTGACCCATGATCAGATGCTCCAAAATAATCCCTGTCATTGATTTTTGAAAATCAAATGGCCCTCCCTCCTAATAGTCCAGTGGTGTCTTTTTCTCTTGTTTCCAGCACCACCAACTAACCTTTGATCTATCTCTGGGTATGATGTCCTGTATGCCTAGTTTCTTTTTATTGGACTGTAAATCTGCATCTTTTAGGGTCCATGTACACTCAGTACTAACAAATTTTCTCTTATGGTTCCAAAAGAAAAGGTCACTCCGAATAACAAATCACAAATTCAATTCTCAAAGTAACACATATATGCAACCTAAGACATAAAAGAGAAATGAGATATCTTCCACCGACTGGAAGTGGAAAGGACCAAAGAATTATGGGGGAAAGAAAAAAAAAAAATCTTATGCTTTTCTAAATTTCATTCAATCTATTTAAGTTTTAATTTTATTAATTTTACCCAATCCTGCACTCTCGCCATAAAAGTCAACAAGCAAGTTGTACATGCATAGATTCTTCTCTGCCAAACTAGACACTTATCCTTGCTGGTAATATGGCCGTCAACTCCAAGCAAACAGGGAGAGGAGGTACCACCTTGTACAAATCTCTACCTACAGTCTATAGCCAAACTTAATCATTCACAACCTCGTTGTGCAAGCAGCCTTTCCACTGGCAACTCCTAATTAACCCTCTAATCTTCCTTCTTTTACTCCCTCCATCTATAACACAACTAAGTCATTATCCAGTTTCCATTTAGGCAACATGGTTGCAATGTCCCTTCTTCACATTGATAAAGATATCAACAGCATTTTCTTTGACCAGTTGAGAAAGACAACATTTTTTATTAAAGTTAACCGCATAGGTCCTGCTTCAGTACTAAAAAACTTGAAGGACATCTGTTAAATGACAACCGTTTACTGTTTAGTTTAGTTTAATTGTCAAACAAATCTCAACCATTCTTCGCAAAAAATATAACTTTTAAATAGCTTTTGTCTTCAAATTGTAAAAATCAAAAATTTTCCAACAAGATAAACAACTACTACGAATTAAAGCCCGCTTGAGTACAGTTTAAGGTAACTGCGTTTAATTTTATCCAACAGATTGAAACTTTCCCCATCTGCCAACTCTGAGATAGCTAGCTTTGGCAGCCAAGCAAGGGAAAGCAAAAGTTTGTATACTACTTTCCTGTCTATGAGGTAATCTTCTATGTAAATATCAACATCTGAATTAAATAATCTTAACAAACCGACTAAAAAAAATAAACTTACTATCAATTGTAGCCTCCTGAGCTTCGCAGACAACCGGACCTCCGCTCCGTCGAGAAACCCTAGCACTTCTGGAACTCATCGAGACAAACGACAACTTGGAAGAAGGCATTTGTATCCTCAAGCCTCTGAATTCAGGGAAGGAAGAGAGAAAGGGGCTGCTGGAATGGGGAAGCGCAACCGCCATCGGCGACGAACGATGGAAGGAGGATTTGAGGCGCGAGGAGGAAGAGAAAGGCATTGGAGGATGAAGAGGCAAAGCAGAAGCCATGACTGATAGTGTGGGAAATTAGGAAAAGAATATGTCTTGCTCTGGTTATTTATGGTTAGAGAGAAGAGGAAAGTTCAGTTACGGAGACGTGAAAGTTAGATATGGAATTGGAGAAGAGAGAAAGAAATACAAATTGGGAAGTGTTAGAAGAGATGATTTTTGAAGATTAGCTAAAAACTGCGTCGTGTAAGGTGGAATGATTGTGTATGAGCAGAAAACTGACAACTTCAAAAAATTAAAAAATAAAAAATCACTGAAAGTTTAATTAGGCTTTTAAAAATGGAAATGGGCTCTTTGATAATTCGACCCATGAAATGAAAAGCCCTAACCCTTCTTCAACCTCTATTTCATCCCTCACTCTCTTCAAAACCTCAGCTCCACTGAACAAATTTTCCATTTTCCGATTTTCTCTTTTGGGAGCGAATGAAGCTCTTTCTGCAATCAAATCTACAACTATGTCGTCGTGGTCATCAAATTTTAAGGGATCGGTTACTTTCCACTTATTCCTCCTACTCTTCGGCTCCAAGCGGTCTGTCCCGTAGGATCTCGAGGGCGGGAGATCCATCAGTCTCGATGGTTCCTATTCTCGAGAAATGGCTCGAGGAAGGCAACGACATTAAACTATCTGAGCTGCAAAAATTCATCAAGCAGCTTCGCAAGTTTCGCCGCTACACCCAGGCTCTTCAGGTCTTTCATTTATCTATCATTGCTTGTATATAATATACACACTTGCACTTTTTAATGGTGAAATTTTGTTACCTTCTGTGTTTATATGCATTCACATGTATTTCTAATATTAACATGCTGGTTTTGATTAGTAATTTATTTGTCTTTGGAATTGTTTAAAGCTGTTTCATAAAGTTAGTATTTTGTATGAAAAAGTTATTGTTTTTTGAGTGGAATAGAGTCTAGACGAATAATGATGTGGGTTGAACTGGTGAAAAATGATTCATTTTTGTATTAGTTCCTGGAAATTCTGCTCTGGACAAAAAGGAAATGGAGACAAAGGATTTGTTTTAGCTGATCCAACTAGTTACGATTAGGAAGAGGTTTAGTCGATTTTAGCAATTGATATTGTCATATTGCAACTGTTTTTTGACGTGTCCTTTTCTCCTACTGTTAGATCAATGCCTTTAATCTTACATTTCAATTTAGTTTTCCCAATGACCGTATGTGACAGTCATTGTTACAGAAGTTGGCAGTATATAAGGAGATTTCTGTTGTACAAGTTGTTAGGATTGCATTTTTGAATTAATTTCTGGGAGAGTGATTTCGTAACTTGCAAAACTGCTGAACTTTGTTCTATTTTTATATTAGATATCTCAATGGATGACCGACCAAAGGTGCTTTATCCTGTCACCTGGAGATGTTGCAATTCAGTTGGATTTGATCACAAAAGTTTATGGCTTTGAAGAAGCAGAGAAATATTTTAGCAGCATTCCAGAAAATTCAAGAGGTTACCAGGCTTATGGTGCTCTTTTAAACTGCTACGCACACACTAAACGTTTGGAAAAAGCAGAGGCTGTCATGGAAAAGATGAAAGAGTTGGGGTTCGTAAAAAATGCGCTGCCTTACAATATAATGTTAGGTCTTTATTCTCAAATGGGCAAATATGAGAAACTAGATGGCCTGATGCAAGAGATGCAAGAAAAAGGCATCGGTTGTGACTTGTACACATTCAACATCCGGTTAAACGCTTATGTAGCCTCTTCTGACATTGAGGAAATGGAAAAACTTCTAATGAAGATTGAAGCTGATCCTCTGATCAACATAGATTTCCATTGTTACACTACTGCAGCGAATGGTTATTTGAAAGCTGGTCTAATTGAAAAGGCCTTAACGATGTTAAAGAGATCAGAGCAGTTGATTAGTGGTAACCCAAAAAGGTCTGATTATGAAGTTCTCCTTACTTTCTATGCTGCTGCAGGGAATAAAGCTGAAGTCTATCGTATTTGGAATTTATATAAGAAGAATGGGGGGTTCTTCAATTTAGGTTATCAACGTATGATAAATTCATTGGTGAAGTTGGACGATATAGCAGGTGCTGAGAGAATCTGGGAGGAGTGGTATGCCTGGAAGATGTTTTTTGACATCCGAATTCCAAATTTGATGATCGAAGCTTATTGCAAAAAAGGTCTTCTGGAAAAGGCTGAGGCGCTCATAAACAAGATTATAGAAAGTGGGATAGAACCTGATGGTGTCTCATGGAATCACATGGCAGCTGGATATTATGAAGGTGGTCAGATGTCAGAGGCAATAGAAGCAATAAAGAAAGCAATTTCACAAAGTAAACCAGGAAGGAAAGCCAGCTTTCATAATGTAGAGGTATGTCTGAAGTATTTGAATGGTCAGGGAGATGTGGAAGCTGCAGAAGAGCTTTTGAAGATGATTAAGGAGAATGGTTGTTACTCAGCAGGTGTTTATGATAAATTGTTAGATTGTGTTAACAAAGAAAACCTGACAATCAATAAAATCTGCTAGATGTTCTGATAATTGTATAGAAGTCCTTTGTAAAGATAAAAAGTTACAGGGCGTAAATTAGAATTATTTTGTATGTAATACCCATTCTCAACCTTTGTTAGAATTTAAGTGTAGGTTGAACCTATTAGCAAGGAACGGATTATGTTCAGAAAGTGAAAGCAATTATACAGGACAGGGAAGAGAAAGGAATGGTAACATAAATATTTCCTTGCAACATTTTGATTAACCTTTATTGTAAAAATGTCGACTTTGAGAAAATCGACACATTGATACAAGAAATGGAAGAAAATGGATCCATGGAGAAGTAAACAATAAAGAACCTAATGATTTTTTTTTTTTTTTCTTGTTTCAAGTTTTTATTGTTTTTTTCCAAAAATTAAAAAAAAAAAAATCAATGAAAATTTAATTGGGGCTTTAAGAGAGGAAATGTACTCTTTGATAAATGGATCCATAAATAAAAGGCCTTAAAACCCTGCTTAAGCCCTAATGTTAATTCATCACTCGCTCTCAAAAACCTCAGCCACTGAAAAATTTTCACATCTCTGATTTTCTCTTTCGGTAGATCACTCGCTCTCAAAAACCTCAGCTACTGAAAAATCTTCTTTTTTCTGATTTTCTCTTTTGGTAGCACCATGAAGCTTCTTCTGCAATCAAATCTAAAGCTATGTCGTTGTGGCCATCGAGTTTTAAGGGATCAGTTATTTTCTACTTATTCCTCCTCCTCGTCCTCTTCGGCACCAAGCAATCTGTCGGGAGATCCAGCGCAGCTTCGCAAGTATCGCCGCAACACGCACGCTCTCCAGGTCTCTCACTTGTCTACCTTTTCTTGCTTATACCTACTTTGTTTCCCTTCTGTAGTTGTATTCATTTACATGTATTTATGTTGGTAATTTATTTGTCTTTGGGATGGTTTAAATTTGTGTGACAAAGTCACGGTTGCTGTTATCTAAAGTATACCTATAAAGTAATGAAATTTAACGAAAAAAATTATAATGAAAATGATCTTGAATAAGATGATAAAACTCCGTCTGTTATTAGCTCTTCCTCTTGCATTTCCTGTAAGAATTCTTTCTTTTTTCTTATTCCCTGTCTTTTGATTCTAATAATATTCATTTCATTCCTTTACACATTTATTTTCAAATGGAAAATATACAGATGATGCACTTAATCCTCATGGATATTCTGGCTGTACCCTTCTTCAAGCCAAGAAACGTAAGTTTTTATTTTCTTTTATATATTTATCTACTTTGCTCTTTGTTTTTCAACTTCTCTTCATCTTCTTAATAGTTACTATTTATTTATTCTTGTAAAAATAAAAGAAATATAGAAGTTGATAAGTTCCTTGCTGAAGTTCCTAGGATTGTATTTGTGATTTACTTTCTGGGAGAATGTAATTTTATAATTTCCGAAACTGCTGAACTTTGTTCTATTTTTTATGTTAGATATCACAATGGATGACAGACCAAAGGTGCTTTAACTTGTCACCTGGAGATGTTGCAGTTCAGTTGGATTTGATCACAAAAGTTTATGGCTTAGAAGAAGTAGAGAAATATTTTAGCAGCATTCCTGAAAATTCAAGAGGCTGCCAGGTTTATGATGCTCTTTTAAACTGCTATGCACACACTAAGCAGTTGGAAAAAGCAGAGGCTCTCATGGAAAAAATGAAGGAGTTGGGGTTCATAAAAAATTCGCTGCCTTACAATGTAATGCTAAATCTTTATTCTCAAATGGGCAAATATGAGAAACTAGATGTCCTGATGCAAGAGATGCAAGAAAAACGCATCGCTTGTGACTTGTTCACATTCAATATCCGGTTAAATGCTTATGTAGCCTCTTCTGACATCGAGGGAATGGCAAAACTTCTAATGAAGATTGTAGCTGATCCTCTCATCAAGATAGATTTCCATTCTTATGTTATTGCAGCGAATGGTTATTTGAAAGCTGGTCTAATTGAAAAAGCTTTAATAATGTCAAAGAGATCAGAGCAGTTGATTACTGCTAACTCAGAAAGGTATGCCTATGAAATTCTCCTCAGTTTATATACAGCTGCAGGAAATAAAGCTGAAGTTAATCGTATTTGGAACTTATACAAGAAAAATGGGGGTTTCTTCAATCTGGGTTATCTATGTATGATAAGTTCATTGGTGAAGTTGGACGATATGGCAGGTGCTGAGAGGATTTATGCAGAGTGGGATGTTGGAAAGATATTTTTCGACATTCGAATTCCAAATTTGATGATCAAAGCTTATTGCAGAAAAGGTCTTTGGGAAAAGGCTGAAGGACTCATAAACAAGATTGTAGAGAATGGGATGGAACCTGATGGTACCTTATGGGATCATATGGCAGCTGGATATTATGAAGGTGGTCAGATAACAAAGGCAGTAGAAACAATAAAGAAAGCAATTTCTCAAAGTAAACCAAGAAAGGAACCAAGCCTTTATAATTTACAAGTATGTCTGGAGTATTTGAAATCTCAGGGAAATGTGGAAGCTGCAGAAGAGCTTTTGAAGATGATTAAGGAGAATTGTTGTTACTCAGCAGGCGCTTATGATAGACTGTTAGATAGTTATCTCAGGTCAGATAACTAGTTTTAAGATGTAAATAAGAATTAAATCTTTTTATGATAATATTAAATATTTATTTATTATTAAATATTTATTTTTTATGATAATATTAAATAAAATAGCTAAAAATTTTTAATTATTAGCAATTATTATTATAAGATTAAAATAATAATGTTGATAGAATCAGCATATGACGCATCTAAACAGCCCAATATGGCAACCCAAAATCCAATTAGGCCCAATTTTCAAGTCAAGCCCATGCACCAAAAAGAAAACATTTTTTTATTAGAACAAAACGCTCCGTATTATTCACTGAGAGACCAAAAACAACCGGCGAAAACCCCCTCAAAAAACACCATGTTCTCTGCCGCCAACACTACCGCTACCAGAGCCTTTATTTTCAAATTCTCTCCTCCGTCTTTGACATTTTCCACCAAAACCCTCATGGAGTCTCCACCGAGACGCCTGCAAGATACCCTTTTGAAATCTACTGCTCGTTCTCCTCCAAGAGAAGTTGATGCAGAAGTAAGTTTACAAGAATGGCAAGGATGGGGCACTATATCGCCTGTACCGGCAAAAGTTTTGGAAATTGTTGAGGATTTGAAGCATTTGGAGAGTAAAACTGATGCCCAGATGGTTTTTGGTGGTAGTGGTGGCAAACTTAAGGTAATTTGGTTAAATGAATGAAAAATAAAGTGACTTAAATTGCATGAATTATCGTGTTTAGTTCTTTACGGTACACTTAATTTTTAGCAAGTGTATGTTTTCTGGAGCTAATTTGATTGCATAAGAAGCTAAATTTAAGTGCAAGTTAAATTTCTTTTACCATCAATTGAAAATGGTGGAGATTTAAATTTATCAAAAAGTTCCGAATGTAAATTGCTAGCGCATTTCTTGATATTCATTTAAATCTCAGGTTAGGCGTATCAGAAAGTATCTTTTTTTTTTTTTTTAATTTTTAATTTACTCCATAATGTTCTTGTTAGTTATCTTATTTTCCTTTTTTTTTTTTTTTTTTTTTTCTTAATTTTAGCAAGTGTATGTATTTCTGAGCTAAATTGATTGCATTAAGAAGCTAAAATTTAAGTGCGCAAGTTAAATTTCCCTTTTACCATCAATTGAAAATTGGATTGGAGATTTAAATTTATCAAAAAGTTTTCCGAATGTAAATTGCTAGCGCTTTCTGATATTTCATTTAAATCTTCAGGTAGGCGTCATCACGAAAGTATCTTGTTTTTTTTTTAATTTTTTAATTTACTCCATAATGTTCTTGTTAGTTATCTTATTTTCCTTTTTTTTTTTTTTTTTTTTTTGTATGTGGGTGGGGGGGGGGCGTGGCGGGGCGGGGGGTGTGGATTGTGAGTAATAAAGCACTTCAACTTTATAGTGAATTTATCGGGGCCGGGGTGTGGATTGTGAGTAATAAAGCACTTCAACTTTTTTGTATAGTGAATTTATTTGTTAGTTATCTTTTGATTAGCGGCATTCTAGTTCAATTGGATATGGTTCCTAGACCAGAAATTTTCTCATTCTTTCTCTGTATCCTGTGGTGTGTGCCAGGGGGAATTTAAACTTCAGGAAGACAAGAAACACAGAGCAACTTATGAGGCTTTAGGTGATTCTGAACAAAAGCTCCAATTCTTTGCAGCTAGACAAATAGCATGTCGTTTGCTTGGAAGTAGAGATTACCTTTGCCAGAAGGTATACGAGCTTGGTGGTTTTAATGTGTTTTCCTTTCATAGTTAAGTACTCAGTAGGCATGCAGATCCGATAAAAGGTTTTTGTTGTTTTCTTTCCACCCTTTTCACTTGGTTGGTTTCAGATACGATAAACTGAATTTTCTATCTGGCTGCTGTGAAAGGGTTGCTTTATAGTCTGGAAGAGTGTGGCTAAGTAATCACAAAGAGGAGCACATGATATTTTTGTGCATCTTTTGATTGAATTCTATTGATTTGCAGTGCTGGCTTCCTTCGGAAGAAGATTGCATGTGCTCAAAAGTCGAGCACTCCTCTCTGTGGCCTGGTATAAGGTTCTGGTTATATATGCATCCAAAGGTTAGAATATTTTACTGTCATCTCACATATTATTTCTTCTGAATTTTATAATGTTTTTATTTGTAATCAGCACATCAATCAACCTTCTTGCAGGATTTTCTACGACAAAACAACACTGGAAAATTGTTATGGCAAGTATTTGGAGTTCAGTCTGCTACTTTATGCCTCTTTGGTATTCCTGAACACGAGGAGATCATGTGGAATGCATTCAAGCTTGCAGGTCTTTTACAATCTATAAGATGTCATAAGGTTGCAATGTAATTTTTCTTCTGTGTCTGACATTGTATTGCCTGCTGTCAGAGAATTTATGAGGGTTTTGTCATTTTACAATTTTCATCACTATTTTTACTTTCATCTTCTTTATCTTCCATGATTCAATTTTCAGAGCCACTTCTTTGCTGATTGTGGTGTATGCCATTGCAGGAAAAGACAAGGTTTGGTGCCTTTATCCCAACAAGAACGAAGTTACAAAATCAGTTCATGATGCTTTTGGCCAAGAATTTTCAGCTGATTTAGAGTGTGCTTCCCGTGGGGTACTCTTTTCATACAACATTACATGCTTATTTTCTCTTTATGTTTGGACTCCAACTACTACATCTTTTCACAAATGCTTTGATCAGCAGAAGCATGTTACATGTTGTTTAGTTGATATTCATGTGTTTGTGTGTCTGAAGAAGAAAAATGCAGGAGCAGCACTATTGTGAGACAATCTATTCTATCTATGGCAGCAATTATTTTAACCATATAAGAATAGTAATTGTCTCTTGTTTGGAATGGACTTCCTATTTCTTAGTTGGAAATCTCATATTTTCTTTCAGTTCAACTAGGTGGTAAATCTCATGTTGATTCTACTGCACAGACAAATGAAGACAAAACTCTGAATTTTATATTGATTGATGGTACATGGAGTAACTCTGCTGCAATGTTCAGGCGTTTAAAGGTGTATAAAGTATTTTCTTTGTCTCTATTCTTTTTCAGTATGTAATCCCTTGAATTGTGAGGCTGTACAGTTCTTTTACAGAAAATTTGCTAAACTTTTTCCAGGGTTAAAAAGGGGAAAAGAACAAAATCTAATATGGGATGGATTTCCTTGGCTTAAATGTAATATATGCATGTATTGTATGTGCAGGAGCAAACAAAGTCGGTATGGGGAGAGGAGGATCTCCATTGCATTTCCCTGGCCAATGGTGCATCTACAATGCACAAGCTTCGGTGAGATTTATAGCATAGATAAATCTTTATTGAAGGTTATCGCATCTGTAATTCTGTACAACCCCCCTTCCCTTTCCCTTCACTTTTACTCGTGTTAATCTTACTCGCTGATGTATTGAGAAAAGGCCTCAGCCATCATGGGATCGAACTTGTACAGCGGCAGCAGCTACTAGCCTCCTCTCTGAGCTCCAGTATCTTCCAAAGTTTAACTCCTATGACCTGGATAAACAAGCCGAAGCATTAGAGGATGCCCTAGTTATTCTATTAGAAGCACTGACAACTAGACGTCTTAGGATGGGTAGGTCAATAACCCGGAAAGTGAGAAGCACCAACAATATCCGTTAAGGGCCATCAGAGTATCATATTCTTTAGCAGTGAGCCGAATGTCCGAATTACATAGGTTCGTAATATGAAATCTTTTCCATTTGGCAATGGATCGATTGACTCTCATATTTAACCTAAATATTAACACATTTTCAATTACAGGTATCATATTTTGCATCGTTCGTGATGCTAATTATAACCGCAATTACAGTCAGCGATCAAGTGACAATGCAGCTGCGTCGGTGTGATATCTATTGCTAAAGCAGGATCATGTCACAATTCTTGTTGATGTCTTGGATGTATTTTCTTTTAGATTCATTTTGAGAAAACTCTCACATAAAGCTTATCTTTTTGAGAAAAGGAAAAAAAAGCTGTTGTCTGGTTTTTAACTGCTGATAGTATATGTCTTGGATGTATTTTCTTTTTAACTGCTGATAGAAAAAAAAAAAAAAAAAAAAAAAAAAAAAAGATGTATTTTCTTTTTAACTGCTGATAGAAAAAAAAAAAAAAAAAAAAAAAAAAAGAAAAAGAAAAAATCTTGATGAGCGACATTTTGGTTACCAATCTTGAAATAACTATCAATCTCGATATAATTTATCAGCTCTGAGATTTAAAATATGCCTACCATCCGAAGGAGGATGACTCTGTTGGTGCCAATGACAAGAATATATATATATATATATATATATTATATATAGTATATATATAGTTGGCTTAAATGTGATAAAATATATTTTACAAGATTTCTATTTATGCATTAGACTAACTCTTATAAATTGCTATAAATTTATATAAAAATTATAAATGTATGTATATAGAAATTTAAATTCATTTTAATATGAATTATAACCGAATTAACTAACTATAAAAGCAATTATAATCTGGCTGCTCCCCATTAACAAAATGACAGCTTTTCTAGACCAATATTCATGCAACATTTTCCTCTCCTCCGCCACAGTTTATCTTTCTTCTTTTCTAAAAATGGAAAAAGAAAATATTGATGGAAAAACAAAAGATGCTGATTGCTCGTCTCTGGAGCATTGGAGATCAATTTCGATCTCCAAAGAGGAAGAGAGAAAATTTTTCTTAAAAGAAAAAAAAAAAAAAATCCAAAAACGAAAAACATGGCTTGTAATTACAATTCATCATGGTTTTATCTCATTTTGTTCTTCCTCTTGATTGAACTAGCCAGCTCTTCCTCTTTCATTTCCTGTAAGAATTCTATCTTTTTTTTTTTTTTTTTTTTTTGTTTGCTCTCTGTCTTTCGACTTAATAAGATTTTGTATTCATTAATTTCACATTCATTTTTTCAATTGAAATATACAGATGATGTACTTAATCCCTGAATGGACATTCTGGCCGTACCCTTTCTTCAAGCCAAGAAAGGTAAGTTCTTCATTTCATTTATTTGTTTTTTCATTTTTTTTTTTTTTTTTGCTCTCTGTCTTTCGACATTAATAAGATTTGTTTCATTAATTTTCACATTCATTTTCAATTGAAATATACAGATGATGTACTTAATCCTGATGGACATTCTGGCCGTACCCTTCTTCAAGCCAAGAAAGGTAAGTTCTTCATTTCATTTATTTGTTTTTCAATCTTTCTTGATCTTTTTACTGCTATTTTATTATTCTTGGAAAAAAGGATTTTGTTTCTTGCAGAATTTTAGGGTCTAATATATGAATTCTAATAAAGAAAGTTAAGTTCAAATTCATGAAATTAACTCTACAATCAAAAGCAATGTTTCCCTTCAAAACTCCTGCCTTAAATTTTCTTTTACTGCTTGAATTAAAAATTTTCTTGGTTGTTATGTAATTTGAGAGAATTCAATGATCATAATGTTCAAAGTTCCTTTCTTTTTTCTTTAAAAAAATCCAATACAAAAATTGAAGAGTGATCTTATACATGAAATATCTCATATTTATATGCTCTGAAGAGAGTTGATGCTATTTCGGTAACTCGAACTCATGGTTTTCTTATTTTCCTCATTAATGATGATTATCTTTATTGTCTTGACTACAGAATGCAATATAAGTTTTGAGAGTTTAGACTACAGTGTCTTCACAAGCAAGTGCAAAGGACCATTATACCCTGCAAAGAGTTGTTGTTCAGCTTTCAGAGAATTTGCTTGCCCTTATGTTACAACCCTAAATGACAGAACCAATAATTGTGCTGAAACAATGTTCAGCTACATAAATCTCTATGGAAAATACCCTCCTGGTTTATTTGCCAATGAGTGCAAAGACAAAAAGGAAGGTATTGAATGTGAAACTGATAGCAACTCTTCTTCTTTACCTAGAGTTAAACCTTCATTGCTCATCCCCACATCTAGTCTCTTCTTTCTAGGGTTATACAATTTCCAGCTTCTCTAAATGCTCAACTTAAAAGCTTCGATTCGGTGTTATATCTTTCGTTACTACTAATTTATTTGTCAATGTAAGGTTAGGTTCAAAACCTGGAGTCGTCATTATTAAAAAGACTTTACTTGAATACTATCTTTGTCTGAACGTGGAGACTTATGTACATATCAAAAGAAAGTAACATTCCAGTTAATTAATATTTGATTTTTACAGATTTTTTTTTATTAAACTGAACTCCTACTAGATTTTTTTTTTTTTTTTTTTTTTTTGGATTAAATTATATTGAAACTGCTGTAATATTGTTAATATAGATATATATGAAATGTCGGTTGCTTAGACACCATTTGGATAAGAAGATTTTTTTTTTTTTTTTTTTTGGATTTTAAATTAATTGAACTTGTAATATAGATATATATGAAATGTCGGTTGCTAGACACCATTTGGATAAGAAGATTAGTGTTGAGATAGGATGTTTTGATTCATGCTGTTCACTTGTCCGTACTATAATTGAAGATTCTGGTTTTATGTAAATGTTCTGTTCTCTCTTTATTTAGTATTGTTTCATTTGGAACTTTAAGATGTAGCCAAAGGTTGCAAACCTAATAACAGTGAAGCTTTCTTTTTGTAATATAGCGATGTAGTAATAGTAAGACTTGTTACTCTTTAGCTAGTTACAAGAAGAAACTATGCCTTCTATACAAATTCAAGAATCAATAGTGCGCTACCAATAAAGTATTGGTGGAGACAGTAAGCAATTTTAATCCTCGCATGGATGAGAATGCAGTTTGATTTATGGAAAGCGCATTTTGCTAAAAAGACAAAAAATCTTTAAGCTCTACAGCGGAAGAAGATTAAACATCCCGGTTATATATAAAAAAAAAAAAAGATTCGATTGTATGCTAGGAAACTTTATTTTCAAGAGAAAATTATTGTCAATGACTCGATTATTGGATCAAGCAAGTCAGGAGTCTTGTACGAGGCATGATCTGTCAACTGAAATAAGTGGGCAGAAGAGTCAATTGGACTGGGATAGAGATTCTTACATGGAAAAGACATTGGACATAAAAATGAATGGATTGTGAACTCTCTCCCACTCCACTAAATAATGAGCAACACTCCTTTGCCCTCTTTAGTCATCATCAACCTTTCTATCTTCCATTTATACTCCCTATTCCAGAGGGAACATGAAATGGACAGATCCAATGGAGGATAAAATATTGTATGGATATGCAAAAACTGTTAATAGTTCAAAACAATTTGTATTAATTCTTTATCGTAAGTATTTCCATATCTTTTTTGTACGAGAATAATACAATTTCAGAATTCGTGACTGTCTCACCCTGTAAATATCTTTGCATAATTGAACATTTGATTTTTTAAAATGGTCGATTAAACTTAAACTAAGTAACATGACTCGCATTCTTATTTCTTGAACTTATGATGTAGGATATCTATGAAATAGTTTGAACTATGTCCACATACATCTTGGAATTGATTAAGGAAGTTGACTCGAATAATTCATAACTTCACATCAAACTTTACAACTTGCAAATTCATGATTTATTGCTTGTGAATGCTAAGCCCTGTCGCCGGATAATAACAAAATATAAAAGATATACACCACAAGAATAATATAAATGCTCTTGGAGCATAATTTAAAAGTATGAATAATTAAATTAAATTAAATTATGTCATTTCTATATTCATTTATACCGAATAAAAGTATGAAATATGTAAAAATTCAAAAGTGTGACAATATGCAAAAAATTCAAATTCTTCTTCAAATTTATACATATTGTAAAAGAAAATAAACTTCAATTTACTCAGGAATTTAGATGCAATAAATAATTTACTTAAGAATTAACTTTTTTGTGCAATTATTATCTCAATTTTACACCAAATGAGCAAAAAAGACTCAATTTTTGTACACATTATCATATTTCATTACAACTCCCACATGGGTTGATACATTTTGCTTTTCTCTGTCCTTGTAAGACACATGTTTATGACATAAAAAAGACATATATACTAACTCCCGTGAGACGAGATGAGATGTAATAGCAAAAATATATTTTTCGAGTCTTGAACATAGAGTCCGAGGGAGCATTTTATTCCCTTTTTGAGTATGCCCGGCAATAAATTTCGAATAACAGATGATTAAAATAAAATAAAATAAAAAAAAGACATGTCTACTAACTTAGAAATGGCCACAGATAATTATAGAACATGTTGTCATTAGGTTTTGAATTGGGCAAACCTCTAATACCCAATCACTTTCTGTCATGTGGCAGCTCAGTGATGCAATAAAAAGAGAAATGGTCAAAAACAAAATCTTTAAACATAAAAGGGATATTCTTAAGTGTGAACACAGTCACAAAACTTGACTCCAACATTGCAGTTTTCGGCTAATCATATCCACGGAGAAAACCCAAAAAAAACAGAAAAAGAAAAGTCAAGACTTTCTTTAACTAAAATATTTTTCTTTCTCTTTCTTTTTCTTATAAAAAGAGAAAAAGAAAAGATGAGCAGTTAAAATCAGTGATGATGGAGCTTTAAAGCCACGAGGAGATTCTGAAATTTTCATCTATGAGCAGTGACTAGAGTCTCAATAAACTTCAATCCATCAAATCTTGGTGCAAATTTTTCTGTTGAAGATGATCTCTCTTGATCTTTGCTTGATCTAGCTTCCTTCAAGAACAGAAGAAAAAAACCAATTCAAAAACCAAATAATCGATCGCAGAAAATTAAAATGTAATTAGTGTTAAGAAAGCATAAAATAAAATCATCTTCACTTCAAAATTGGAATTCAAGCTGACAAAGATTTGGGATTAATTTGATGGGATAAGAAAATCAGTATAACTTAAATCAAGAAAATACCTATAAAAGGAAGACTCAAAATCCCAAGAAAAAATCAAATTATTTCTGTCTTATTAATATAAAATCAAACCCAACAGATTTTATTTAAAAATTTCAGCTTTGCAAATGTAAAACAGAGAAACAGAGCATATAAACCAACAACCAAAACAGAGCAACCAAATAAATAAATAAATACAGGGTATAATGCAAAAAGCCAAGAGAGCAAAAGAAAACAAATACGAATTGAAAGAAGATCCAAAATTTTTCTTTCAAGGCTTACCTCATGAGAAAGCTGCATCTTAGAACTGAAGCTAAAGCTTGAGTTAGAAGATGGAGAGGAAGCAGATACGGCAGTAGCAGAAGCTGCAGCTACAGAAGCAGCAAAGATGCCAGATTTCTTCATTGTTTAGAGATGGGAATTCAAATTCCAGGAATCTTGTAAAGGTTCGAGAAAAGAAAATAGTTCTGTTTGGTTTCTTGGAAAGAAAAAGTTACAAAGGAGAGAAAATGAGTAAAGAGAAGGTGTTGAATGGCATAGATGGGAGAGTCGTTGATGATTATATATATAGAGAGATAAAAGGTCGGCAGTAACTTGAATATTTACGCGGCAACTATGCCCTACTCTTTACGCTATTGAATTTACGTTTTTGACTTTCAATTTCTGCTCAAAAATTATTTTTATATAATTACTTTTACCAAAATACCCTTTTATCGATATTTGTTGCAAGATATTTTGATGCAATTAGTAGCTTTTATTTTCTTTCTATATTTTTATCATTTAATTGCCTTATTAACTTGCTTTTGTTATCAAAATGCATATTAACAAATAACAAATAACAAATACACTAATAGAGAAATCTGCATTTTCATATTTTGACCAGGCTGATATTTAAGTGAAATTCTTTAAAATAGTAACAATTTTAAATTTTCAATTATAAAATTACAATTAAAGTTCACCAGTCGATTTTCATCCAGTTGCTTATTGATAATTTTTGACTAATTTTTAATATATGTGAGAGAGAAAAAAAAATCAAATCCCTTTTCGTGTCTCAATCAAACTATTAATTCAAGATTTGAGGTTTTGAGGTCATTGTATGATATAATTATCACTATTAATTAAAATGATTTTAACTATTTTGTCCCAAGTTTTGATACTATGACTAAAATATATCTATGAAAAGGAAGACATTTAATTTTCTTCAACATATAGAAATACATTAATTTCACTTTGTAAAGTTGTCTCTGGTTGGTATGTAAACACGTGGACAAGAAAATTTTTCATTATTAAATATTAAATGGTTGATTGAAAGATACATAAGATATTTTATTATAAGACAAATATTATATTTTCTTTTATGGAAACAAACATTTAATTTAGAAAATTTAATGTAATACATAAAAATTAACTTACATTAATGTATCCTTTAAAACAAACTTATGTTACTCTCAAAAAATATATATATATATATGTTAATATATAGAATTTAAAAAGAAAAGAAAAAGAATATCATGATGCATGTCCCTCCTCAACTTAGCTTTGCCTATTATCATTTATTCAAAAGAATAAAAAAAAAAAAAAAGAAAATAGAAAAAGAAGGGCAGCCTTGTAAAAACAGCAAGTTTCTTCTAGAATTTCATGACCTTTAGAAGGGGCAATATAGTAATAATAGAATTGAATGAAGGTTTTTTTGCGGCTTGGCGATGTTGATCTATGCAAGATGACTTGTTCGGAAGTTAGCCATGATAGGCTGATTTTTCAAGTCGCACGCAATTATTGCTCAACACGTGTATGCTTCAAACGGCACCACGTAAGATCCCAAACTTGCACATATAAAAAATCTAGAAATGCGAATAATGTTTAACTCATTAATTTAATTTATTATTTCTTTTTCATAAAGTATATGAGAACTAAGAAAATTAAATATTTTGATAAAACTAAGAATATCATACTCTAATTATATAAAATAAGTCAAAAGACCATACCCTCCAAAATGAAAAAAAAAAAAAAAATAATATAAAAAATTATTGAAAAATATATTTTATTTTTATCACTTATAATTAAATAAAATTATTTTTTGACCCTTTATTTTTATCAGTATAGTAGTTGTCTAGTTTGATAAGAAATGGAAAATACAAAAGCAACCTATTTTGAATTCCACAATTTTTATTAATAAATAATTAAAAAATATTAATTTTGAGCACATGATTTCAAAACATAAAATTTTTGTGGCCAAGTAAGGTTAAGTGCCTAAAACGACATTGTAAATTTGACACCACAAAAAAAAAAAAAAAAAAAAAAAAAAATAAGAAATATGAAAATACAAAAAGCCAACCTATTTTGAATTCCACAATTTTATATTTAATAAATAATTTAAAAAATATTTAATTTGAGCACATGATTTCAAAACATAAAATTTTTGTGGCCAATAAGGTTAAGTTGCCTAAAACGACATTTAAATTTGACACACAAAAAAAAAAAAAAAAAAAAAAAAAAAAGTAAAGAAAATGAAAAGCATCATCAAAATATTGAAGAGCTAGCAAGTGGTAACTTTTGTCCTGCTGATATTTTTTGTGTGCATGTGGTTATGGAAAAAAAAAAAAAAAAAAAAAAAAAAAGGTAAAAGAAAATGAAAAGCATCATCAAATAGAAGAGCTAGCAAGTGTACTTTGTTCCTGTGATATTTTTTGTGTGCATGTGGTTATGGTTAGCCGAGACAGAAGGTCATCACTCATTTGGGTGCATGACACGTGTCATACCAAAATAACAACTAACTGCTTTTGTCAACCACTAATTTTATATGACATTTTGTTATTTTTGTATTGGTGGTTTCTTTTGTTAGGTTTTGTAATTTATGGCAACTTCATTTTTTAGTTCAACTTGGCTTTATTTTCACTTTTCTATATTAATTAAAAACTTTATTATTTGGAAAATAGATGATGAAGTAAGAAGAATTTTGATAATATTAAAAATATTTTCACCAACTAATAAAACATAAATTAAAAAATAAAAACAAACAATCATAAGCAAGAGTAGACAACAAAGCTAATTTTGAGAGGACAAAAGAAAAGAAGATGCCAAATTTTGTTTGGCAAAGACGTAGTGAAATTGTTGTCTTACAACTAAGTATTAATCAAATAATATTTTAACGTGTGGGGGCTTTGTCTAAATTAAAGAAAGAAGGGAAAGACAGGTTGTGAAATAAATAGCTAGCCATAAACGACATCCATGGTTGTGAAATGCAACAAATCTTGACTTGCATGATTTCATCATCCCAAAAGTTAAATAAATAAAATACCCAATAAAGCTTTCAACTTTATCTCAATGTTTAAAAAGGTTCCATCTTTTGAGTCAACGCAATATGGACCTCTACATAATTTTTAATTATAAACTTAATTATAAGTCTGATAATGCAAATATTATTAGGAAGAACACTAAACTAATTAATATTAGTGACGTAAAAGAAAAAAACAGAATCCCTAATTATAAAATTGGATAGTTGTTTTACTGCGACAATTGTTAGGTTAGGCCAATATTAACTAATAAAATATAATGCTGATTAACTATTTGGTGCATGCATCGACTCCTTGATTCCCTCTCCTAAAGAATGGGTGTTCGGTATTAACAAATTTTCTATTAGATATGATATTACTATCATTTAAGCAATATATAATTGAATTATAATACTTATGGGGTATGCTATAATTGAATTATAATGCATATTGGATATGGGAGTGTGTGCAAACAGCCGGTTCGGTTTCAAACTGAAGCGAATTGCAAAAACTGAAAATAACTTTTATTTGAAACCGTACTAAATCAAATTAAACGGGTCAATTCAATACATATAAGGTCAAACAGTTTGATTTTACTTTGAAAATAAGTATTTTCCGATCTAAAGATCAAAAATCGAAATTGTGAAAAATTAAAAATCGAAAACCAAATAATCAAACCATTAATCCAAGATAGTTCGGTTTAGTTTTTGGTTTTTTCCAAAGTTTGCTCACCTGTTATTGGGTATACTATTTGTTGAATCAACTCTCATATCAAACTTAAAAATTCAAAATGGATCTTTCTATTCTATGTATTTTGAAGGTCATTGGTGTGTGAGTCAAACCCCAAGATGAATCCCCCTTTACTTTCTTGGGCTTAATGAAGACATGCACACTTTTTTGAAGATGCCACTTGCTTTGTGCCTTTATCATGCAATACACAAATAAATAAAATCAAACAAATGCTCTTTTTTACCATTATATTCTGATTTTTGAATATTTACTCAAAGCTCTATGAACCATTAGAAATGTGAGTCAAAGAATAAAAGTAAAAGACTAATTGAATATTCAACCATTAACATGCACTTTGCCACTGAATTATTCCTCCAAAATTGAATTGCTGTTTTTCACTTGTTTGAACAATGTCTTCTTTATCTTTCTTGCTCTATTCATGAAGTCACAAAAGTCCCTCCTCTCTTCTTTGTCACAGTTGAAGGTCTTCAAAACAACAGAAGTTTATGTCAATGTCCTATGATAAGTCGTCCTACAGGTGCAGATAAAAATATATTTTCAAGTATTGAAGTGTAGCATTTCATTTATATAACTCCTCCAAAAGTTTTACACAACCAATCCTAGGGTAAATGATGATGAGAAAATAAAAGATTCTGACAGAAAGTAGGCACTTATAAGTGAGTGTGGACTTCCACCTCAAAAATTTGAAAAAATTTTATCAGACTCATGCAAGGTGAATGTTATATCAGATTGTTGAACCATAGTGTTAAAGAAATCACATTAAGATAAGATAAGCAAGGTCACACTGAGTAAACGTATAAGTGTTTTCTCAAAGTTGGCAACTACTAGTGAGATTTTGAACACAAGAAAGTTCAATTTCATGAGTGTCCTTGATGTAGAATCACATTAGAAAGAAGATGAAATAACATCAAAGCCAGTAACATCAAGCCAATTGCAGATGAAGCAACAGGGCAAAAACAATGGTAAAATCAAAGACATGGAAACATGAATATTCATGTTTTAATTATGATACAAATATATACCCATTACCTCCATTTTTCTTCTCCTACAGTCATCTCTCCAGTGTCACTTTTAAATAGCTTCATACAGCATTTTAATGATGGTATTCCCAAGATTTCTATTTATATGAACTTGGCATGAAGAACAATCTCAATTGTTCAAACTGTTTTGGCCAATTTCATTATCTACCAACTATATTCTTCAAACTGAATAAAATAAGTACAGCAGTTAGTGTTCCCCAGCTCAAATATTCAATCTCACAGTCCTAAAAGTATGGATTAGACTGACCAAGAGTCCTTATACAGCAGTTACTTACAGACTTCCTACTTCTTATACAAAAGACTATACTACAAGACCACAAGGCAAGTCTAAGAAAAAGCGTAATTGCTAGCAGCAAAGAAGGAATCTATATGTTCTCAAAAATAAAATCCAAATAACAAGATAACAGCATCCATCTTTCTTATTCATATTTCCTCAAATGCAGGAAATTCAAAGTAAAAACAGAAAAGCTACATTCTTTTACCTTTATTTTGAAGCCTTGATGGATTCAACAAACCCACTGCTAAGTAACCTCTCTACGTATTTCCCCAAAATATCCACCTCCAAATTAACCTTCTGTCCAACTTCCTTCAAAGGAATCACTACCTTCTGCTGTGTATAAGACACCAGCATAAAATTAAAGCATCCTTCTTCATCAAACACATCCACCACAGTCAAACTAGTTCCATCCACAGCAATAAACCCCTTTGGCACAACATATCTCAACAAGTCTTTATCCACTTTCACCTTCACCCACAATGAATCCCCTTCTGGCTCCTTGTCCACTATCACTCCCGTGCCATCCACGTGACCCTGCACAAAATGCCCACCCATACGACTTGTCGGTTGTACTGCCCTCTCCAAGTTCACCAAAGATCCAGGCTTTAGCTCAATAAGAGACGTCTTTCTTAATGTTTCAGGAGATAAACCAACAGTGAACTCTTCATTAGTGAAATTCGTTACCGTTAAGCAAGTGCCATTAACAGCAATGCTATCTCCTAAATTGACACCTTCAAGAACGGTTTTTGCCCTTATTTGAAGGTCGAATCCGCCGTCCACAGTGGTGCCCAGGTGGTTGATTTCACCCATTTCTTCGACTATGCCGGTGAAGAGGCATCGAATGCCGGAGGTTCGTAATCGAGGTTTAAGAGTGGATTTTGTGAGGAAGAGAGACGTGAAGTTAGGTTTTGAAATTAGGGTTGAATTGAAATGAGTTCTTGTGGGAAATGTATGGACAACTGTTTTCGTTGTTGTTGTTGGGATCATTGAGCAGGAGAGCTTCGGGGCAATAGAGAAAGAGGTGAGAGAGGAAATCGTCATTTTTGTCTGTTTGGTTCGCGAGAAAAGTTTGGGGCTTTGACTCGAGTACCGACCTAGAAGACTTAGTACTAACCCCTAAACGCCATCGTTTCAGCCAAATACTCGATTTATACACTTGTAACATTTTTTAATGCCGAGCGACGAGTCGTTGGAGGACCGCGATTCAGTTGCACAGAACTTTCAAATCCAACAATTGGTCGTTTATGATTTTAGTGGGTAAAAAAAGCAAGAAAGGTTGTTTAAAATTAAAGTTATTTAATTGTTTCCTCAATCATTCTTCAAATATGTTAAAATGATGAATCAATTGGCAGAGGGAACAATAACATCATTCAATTTTTGAAATGAAATATTGAATATTAAATTATAAATAAAACCGAATCATCAAATTTCTAAAATATAAAAATAATACAGTGATTCCATAAATTTAATTGATAATTAAGACTATAATGATGAGTTACAAGAACGCTCTACTTTAAAATCCTTAAATTTGAGTAAAAGAATTAATTGATCTCACTAGCAACTATAAAATGCTAGAATATTGAATACATCAAGATATACTAATAGGTTAAAAGAAATCGACACAAAAGATTGAGATTGTATTAAAGAGACAAGAGAAAATTAGGTATGAAGTCCTTTTAAATATTCGGGAGAGAGAAGTTTATCCCTTTTTGTAGATTTGCTCGGTGCAAATTATAATTAATTGGATCAGTGCACTTCGGACACCGGATAGTTTTTTTTTTTTTTTTTTTTTTTTTATTAGTGTTATGAAGTCCTTCTTACCAATATTCGAGGGAGAGAGAAGTTTATTCCCTTTTTGTAGATTTGCTCGGTGCAAATTATAATTAATTGGCATCAGTGCACTTCGGGACACGCGGATATGTTTTTTTTTTTTTTTTTTTTTTTTGAAAAAGTTTTTTTTTTTTTTTTTTTTTTTTTGAAAAAGAAGAATTAGCATATATTATCTCAAGGAAAAGTAATCCACCAAACATTCGGGCACTAAATCCCAAATATGAACACGATTAAAACGATAGGATGCTCTAGCTAAGCAATGAGCACCTATATTATCGTGTCTTCTAATCCAACGAACCTTGACTAATGGAATAGAGGCTAATAACAAAATGCAATCAGAAATAACAATACTCAACTTACTCATATCTCTAATCTTTGACGAAAGAGCATTAAAAATACTTTGAGAATCTATTAGAACAGTACCCGCACCCTAAATATGCCGAGCTATAAACTGTAAAGTGAAGCGTAGAGCCAAACCTTCCTCCATAAGTGGAGATGGCTCACCGGATAGTTAAAACCAAAAAAGAGGTAGAAGAAAATAAAATGATTGATAGGGTTTAGCTTATATTAAAAAATAGGAGAAACGAAAGCGACTAGTAGGATTTTTTACGTTTATTTTTCTTTTTTTCTTAATTTCAATGGTAGATTAATCTAAAAAAATTATAAAATTAAAGTAATTAGGTGATATAAAGAATAATTTAATTAAATTAAGAAGTTTCTATTACAATCTAGATGGTTGAATTACTCAATACTCATGTAAAAATTTTAAAGCACAAATAGAAGGAGACTGAAGGATTGCTTGTCTATTTAAATAAAACACATATTCCTTCAGGAAATGATAGACCTACCCACAAACGTTGAGCCGTGGACGCTAACGGCTAACCCAAAGGAGATGCTTTCCTTTTTTTTTATTTTTTTATTCTCAAGGCCAATCAAATTCTTCCACGTCATTGATAACTTTTTACTCAATTAGTTTGCAATTGTAGCTTAAACTCTTGGTTAATTGGAATTAATGTTAAAAACAAAACCACTCATTGGTGATTAAAAGGTTATAGTTCTAATCATCTTGCTGGTAACGCTGAAATAGTTTTTAAAATTAGAAGTATTGACATTGAGTCCACTCAGATGAGTGATTCAAAATAAACATTTTAATTCTTTCTTTTTTTTCAATTGCACGCGTATCTTCACCTTCGATTATGGTCAGTACTCGTATAAATCTCTTCTAACAGGGAGTAAATTGCAATTAACTTTTGACTTCTAATTATATTATTATAAAACAAACACTACTACTAATCCATTTGAGTTTATGCTAATCAAGTATATTTTAATTGGTCTTTTTACAAATATGATAAGTGAAAAGTTTTGAATTCGAATCTCTCTCGACCGTCAGAGTCTTAAAAAAAAAAAAAAAAGTTTATATATATTTTTATACATGCTGATAACTTTAGCGATGAAGAGGCAGTCAAAGTCGACCAAAGCAGAAAAAATCCTACTGGACGGCGCAGAGGGCAGATAGAGCAACTCAACCAACATATCATAAAATAAGTGTACACAGAGTCTCAAAACCAATCTTTTTTTACCAACCAAATTATATGCTTTTGCTTTTGTTTTAGAGACACAAACTGATAATACCCTTTTCAATTATGTGGGTGCTCTGCTCTGCAATTTCAATGGCTAAAGCTCAGAGAATATGTGCTCTTCTTTTCAGGCTTATTGCCTTTGGAGCTACACTAGCAGCAGCCATTGTTATGGCTACTAGCCATGAAACTGGTTCCTTATTTGGTCTCTCAGTTGAAGCAAAGTACACTGACACTCCATCCTTCAAGTAACTGATTCTTTTGATTCTTTAATTCATCAATTTTTTTACTGCTAATTAGTTGCTTTGTTTACTAAAATTTTTTTCTTTTTTTGGTTTATTTAGGTACTTTGTGATTGTTAATTCTATTGTGACTGTCTATGGTTTTCTGGTTCTCTTTCTTCCTCCTCAAAGTTTGCTCTGGAGATTAGTTGTGGCCATGGATGTGGTAATTTATATTGCATAGCTTCATCTTTTCATGTCTATGGATTCAACAAGCTTTAGTTGATTAATTATTCATGTCTATGGATTCAACAAGCTTTAGTTGATTAATTACTCCCTCCTCCGGTTCATTCAAACTCTCAATTTTTAAGATTTTTCTTATGAACTCACTTATACACGAAATCAATTAAAATAGTATTTTCGTTTGTACGAGAATATTTCTAATAATACACCGGGACCACCAATACTAAGCAAGTCTTATCCTAAAAATTTTCTGTTGTGTTATTTTGACATGGAAATTATTAGAATATTAACTTATTTTGTTGTTTGAAATACATATAGGTGTTCACTATGTTGCTCACTTCAAGTATTTCAGCTGCCTTGGCAATTGCTCAAGTGGGTAAAAATGGAAATTCACATGCAGGTTGGTTCCCTACCTGTGGTCGAGTTCCTAAATTCTGTGATCAAGTAACAGGAGCATTGGTTGCTGGCTTCATTGCTGTCATAATTTATGCCATTCTTCTCCTCTATGCTATCAACAATTTCCTTAATCCTCTCCTTGTTCAAAAAACCTAATTAGGGTTTTTGTAATTTCATTTTCTTTCTTAATTTGTATCTTTCTGTATAATTATAATGCATGTGAACATAAAATCCGTCTTTTTGTCTAGACTAATTAGGTGGTAACTTGTAATTTTGATCTCCTAATTATCTTTTTTATGTTCATTTTTAGCTCTTGAATATTATTATGTTTGTATGTACTTTGTAGATTCCATGTTCATAATTTAATTTTATTTTTCCTAATTACTTTGACCATTTCTTTTTTTTTTTCTTTTTGGAGAAACATGAATCGATACTCTTTTAATTTTTTTTTAAATTTTCACAGTTTGTCTCAGAAGAAACACCCTAATTATAAAAGGGTCGAGATTCCATATAGTCTTTCGTATATATTACTATTTTTTTTAATGGTATTTGAGTTATACGTGTATCGGATTAATTTATGTGTATCAAGATTCAATCCTCTCTTTGGATGAGGTTAAACCGTATTTTTCTTGTATTATTTTAACACATTTTGAATATTATTTATGAAATGCTCTCAAACAGCGTTGTATCATAATATAAAAAATTAAAAGTATTATTTCATTTCAATAAAATTATAATTATTTCACATATATTATTGGTATAATTCATAAAATAATTTCAATCATTAAATCACGAATAGAACTATATAATAATCTATTAAATCCTTTAATCTTAATACGAATTTTATAAGGGTAAGAGAAATTTTCCAATTGATTTGTCAAACTTTTTTTTAAAAAGAATATTTTGGTTTCATACTATAATCAAACATATATATCACATGGTCAAAAGGGGAAAATAGAAAAAAAAAAATTATTATCTACCTATGATTATTATGCCAACCCAAGGTGTAGACATTATGAATTTCACCAACTCTTTTATTATTTTACCAATTCTGACCTTAGAATTGTAGGTATTTGGTTATTTATGGGATTTTTTATGTCACATATATAAGAGTTTGACTATTCCAAACACTAAAATGAATAATTGTAAAACATTTAATTAAACTAGTCACAATAATAATAATTATTACAAAATTTGTAGTATTTGATTTTAATTGGACAAAAAAAAAGTTTAGCTTATGATATTAATATAATTTTAAATATATAAGTTTTTTTTTAGTATAATATAATTTTAAATATATTAACCGAATTGGTAAAAAAATAAAAACTCCCATTTTTTATGAATTAGTGTTAGATATAAATTACAAAAATATTTTAGACATTTAATTGTAAAATTTTCTCTATGAAATATCGTACTAAAAAATTAAAAATTAAAATATCACATATATTATCTTTGAATTTTTATCTGTTATTAAAGATTTTACGTGCTCGTTAAAAAAGTAATTAAATCACTTAAATTATAATAAATTTAAATTATTGATTTGATAAAAATACTATTTATTTTATCTAATCACTTTAATTTTAAAAATTATATTTCATTAATTTGAGAGGAAAAAAAAGAAATATTATCAATAATTAATCTAATTACATATTAATATTAATCATTACAAATCATAACAGCCACAATCAATCATTCATCCCAATTATCAATAAAAAAATTCCAAATATTGTCTTATATCACACATTGACATGTTGTTGCGCCCACATTTCAAATTATATGTGTCGCTTTTTTCTAATATACAAGCATATTATTATTTTATATAAATAAATATTAGCATCCACAAACAAAAATATAAACAAATCCAAACCTAAATATTCAATATTAAAAAATAAAGAAAAATAAAAATAAAAAACAAGAGAAAAGTCGGTCTCGGTACGAGCCTCATCCTTATCTGCCACATAAAAAACGTTTCTCTTTAAAAACCCATTACCGTATGCTTCTTTTGATTTGTAATAATAAATAAAAACCTGTATCTTCCTTCAAATCCAAGCCATAAGAGAACTTTCTCTGTTTCATCTGTGTCTTTGTTTCGATAAAAGCCCTTCCTTTCTTCATTAGGAATAGAAAGTCCCAGACTTTGATTTCAATCTGAGTTTCGGATCCCAAAATGGCATCTGGATCTTCCGGCCGGGCCAACTCGGGCTCGAAGGGATTCGATTTCGGGTCCGATGATATTCTTTGCTCTTATGAAGATTACACTAATCAGGACTCCTCCAACGGAACTCATTCAGATCCTGTTATTGGGTCTAATTCCAGCAAGGTATTGTTTTGTTTTCTTGGTGAAAGTTTTAAGCTTTGGTTGGCTTTGGGGAAATTGTGGATTTTGGCGTTTTTGGCTATTGATCTGAGACAATTATTTAGTTCAAATTTGGTTTCAGATTAATAGATTTCAATAACTTTGTGATTTTTGGTTTCTTAAAGTAAATTTTTTTAAAACCCTCTTCCCCCTTATTTGGAGCTTTGATTGGCTTTGAATGTGCTATATTTTATTAAATTTGCTTATTATAATTGAAGATTTTCATTTTATTTCATTTGTAATTGAAGGATGAGATTAATTAGAGCTGTTTACGGTTTTGTTCTTTGTTATTGGGTTTTACTTATGGGTAAATATCTACTTTACTGATAATAAAGGAATTAAAGATGACAAATAAAATGTAAGATGTTTGTAGTTTAACTCCAGTTTAGCTGGAATCCAGTATCCGATTAAGTTTTACTGGTAGGGTTATTAAGTAATTGAGCTCTCAAATTGCTTTCAATGTTGTATTTTAATTTAGTGATGCGAGGTCGAGTTGGAACGTGGTGATATCATATTTGTGACGACTGAGGACACTTATTTTGGCTTGTCGTTGAAAAAGATGTACTGTACAGCACTTGGATTTATTTGAAAAGTAGCCAGGACATTTTAGGTTTCTTTCATTAGTGGGCCGGTGGAAAATTAGTGTGCACTTCTTTCTATGCTTGTAAGAACATATTCTTGCTTTAATTTGCTGTACCAGTTGAGAACCCATGACACTAAAAGTGAGGACCATTTTTTCATTTGTCAAGGAAAATGGTGTCTAAAACTGACTTTTATCTCCAATTGCATCATGCCCAAATTTTCATGAGTAAATCTGAGTGTGAGAGAGTAGAAGGGTAGGGTGATGCTTATTAATGTTGTCCTTCCCTCTCCACCTTTTTTCTCCTCCCTTTTGTCGACTTCTTATGGGTGTTTGTTGTTTCAATATTTCCATTGGAGAGCACTAAATTGACATTCTAAATATTGGAAGTCTGGAGAAATCGACTGGAGTGAAACATGGAGAGCATTGAATGTACTTTTTCAATGTTAAAGAAAACTTCATCAAACACATCCCATATTTATTTGCTCTTTTACTGCATTACACAAGATTTATTTATGAATCTCTTATACTGTTGGAAACTTGTACAAGTCTAATTGAATTAATGATTCAGGAATTGAAGTCTGAACTTGGATTACCGTCTGTTGTTGTTACAAAATTTATTCTTGTCGCTCTGAATACCATATGTTTGTAATGTGTATTCCTTTAATGTAAGTGGAACCATATTCACTAACTCAGGACCGCTTCATTTTACTTTAATCAGGATTTTCACAAAGGCAGAATGGCAAGGTCTTCTGTGTTTCCTGCCAATTCCTATAGCCAGCCAGAAGATTCTTTCAGCCAAGATATGATATCTTTTTTTGAGAAAAGCATGAAAAAACATACAGACAACGTTATGCGCTTTCTCGAAGGTGTCAGCTCACGGCTGTCCCAATTGGAATTATATTGCTATAACCTCGATAAGTCAATTGGAGAAATGCGATCTGATTTAGTTCGTGACCATGGAGAAGCAGACGCAAAGCTTAAATCTCTTGGGAAACATATTCAAGAGGTGAGTTCAGTTATAATTATACACATGCGTGTGTGTCGTGTGGCGGTTTTTGTTTTACTTGTTTTCTAGTAGATGTGAAATGCACAGCATTGATTAATGTTTCTTGTCATTTGATGGGACAGAATTATAATAGATAGTTTAGTCTCCAAAAGGGAAATTAATTTCCTTTGATGGCATTAGAGACTTGAAGTTTGCCCCATAACATTACCTCCAATATGCCAATCATGAATGAAGAATGCACTTTGATTTATTGACCTGCTTTTAGAGAATCAATAATTTTTGGTTGTGATCTTTTAGGACATATGCATGCTTTGTATCGGCTCTTTCTAGCTCTACCTTGACGAACTATGAAAATGCATGTGGTTAGTTGATTTGAGTTTGTTGTTCAAATAATGTCCCTGGGTTTGGTTTTTTTTTTTTTTATAGTTTCACTGTTCAATCCAAATGTTAGTTCTTGTTCCTTATGATTGAGTGAGAAGATAAGTTGAAGTGTTTGAGTATTACCCTTAAATTCTTGGTCTTTTCTTCTTGCATGATGCATGTCATGGTCATTAGCCTAGGTCAAGTAACTACCAAGATTGGGGATTTTGGGAGGGATCATCAGGTCAATCGTTGGCGCTTTACTAATTTACCCCAAAAACATGGTTTTGAATTTTTGTGGAAAGGACTAGAGGTATGCATGTGAATCGCCAATGAATCAATGTTTTAGTACTGAACAACCTTTAAGAAAAAATGAAGAAAGTAATAAAAACCATTGGTTTGTGAATCATACATGCCACATCAGTGCTTAGTACATTTAATGGAAATACGAGATACCATATAATTTTTCAATTTTCACTTAACATCACTTGTTCTAGTATTGAAAGATACTGAATTCTTAATATTTCCTTTTTAAATACTTGGCTGTATGAAATGTTTGTTGGCCACATTAAAGACTTCCAAGTTTTGGGGGAAAAAATTGACTTACCCAACTGAAAGGGCATTATGGGGTTGAGGAAAGGTTGATGAAGATTAAAGAAGGGAAATCAATCATGGGCTGATGTGGCACATGGATTAGAATTAGTTTTGCTTCCAAACAACTTCTTACGATGCACAATAATTAACCTGTAGTGGATGGGATTGCATATAATTCAAGTTATGGATGGGTGACAATTGAGATAATTCGAATGATAAGATTAGTATTGAAATCACACCAAAAAGTTGCTTTCCTTGTGTTTTGATTTGGATTGGGATAAGCACACAAATCCCAAGACAACTGGAGTCAAATGAAGAGAAAGGAGGCCATTTTGTGATTATCCTTTTTAGTGGGTGCAATTCTTATTTTGACTACATAAGTGAAGAATCAATGTCATAATGTTTTCTGTTCTTTAAATTGAAGTTTCTGTAGCCTTGATTAGAGAAGAATTGCAAGTTACAGTGGGAATGCAAGTTTCTTTCTGTTGAGCAATTGAATTATGGAAGTCTCTGTTTATTGTCGTGCTTAATTTCAATTAGTTTAGTTTCCTTGAGCTACTAGATGCAAGACAAGACCATAAGTTGTTTTGATTCTTGCTTCAGGTGCATAGGTCTGTCCAGATCCTAAGGGACAAACAAGAACTGGCTGAAACTCAAAAAGAATTGGCCAAGCTTCAGCTTGCGCAGAAGGAGTCTGCTTCTTCAAACCATTCCCAATCTGAGGAAAAAGCTTCATCTCCTGCTTCTGATCCCAAGAAAGCTGATAATTCCCCTGAAATGCACAACCAACAGTTGGCTCTTGCTCTGCCCCACCAGGTGGTGCCACAGCAACAGCCTGCACCTGTGCCTCCACCGACCCAAGCCCCACCTCAGAATGTGACCCAACAGCAATCTTATTATTTGCCATCAACCCAGTTACCAAATCCACCAGCCCAGACCCAACACCCTCAGAGTCAATATCTGTCGTCTGATCCTCAATATCGAACACACCAAATGCAAGACATCTCCAGAGTGGCACCGCAGCCAGCTCAGCCACAAATAAATCAAACACCAGTGGGCCAACAATTTACTCAGTATCAGCAGCAGTGGCCTCAGCAGTTACCTCAGCAGGTACAAGCACAACAACAGCCCCAGATCAGGCCTTCATCACCAACGGTTTATCCTCCTTCCTATCCACCGCCAGGCCAACCAGCAAATTCAGCTCCACCGGAGACAATGCCAAACAGCATGCCTATGCAAGTCTCATATGCAGCCGTTCCGCAACCTTTACCTAGTCGTGCTGAAATGCCATATGGATATGGAGCTGGTAGGCAAGTTCCTCAACAGCCTCCACCTCAGCAAATTAAGGCAACTTATGGAACACAAACAGGTGATGGTTATGCAACTGCTGGTCCGCCTGCACTTCCCCCAGGCAGTGCATACATGATGTATGATAGTAGTGAAGGTGGAAGAACACATCATCCACCTCAACCATCTCACTTTCCTCAGGCTGGGTATCCACCAGGGAGTCTGAGTCTCCAAAATTCTCAGCCAGCTGCAGGTGCCAATGTGTTGGCTCGCAATCCAAACCATTCACACCTTGTTCGCAACCATCCTTACAATGAGTTGATTGAGAAGCTGGTAAACATGGGTTTCAGGATGGATCACGTCATCGGTGTGATACAGAGGATGGAGGAGAGTGGTCAGCCCGTGGATTTCAATGCTGTACTTGATCGATTGAATGTGCATAATGGAAGTTCTCAGAGAGGATGGTCAGGGTGAAGCTGGTGAAGTTGATTTTAATCCATCAATTGTAATACCAACCATGCTTAAGTTTGTCTTGAATTTGAATAACAGGCTGTCATGATGCACAGTTTCCTCGAGTAGTTATGTATATCGTGTATTTTTTTAAGGTCAGAATGTGGTTAGTTCCTCCTTTCTGCTGAGTGTAATGGATTTCTTCCTGTGATTTTTAGGATGGGAGATTCCTGTTGCAATACTAACCTCTCTTTAAGGATCAAGGATTAGTGTGAAATTGGACTTGTGAAGTGGGGCATCTGAAGGCCTCCCTCAATAACATTTCCCTTTCATGGTCCCTAATATTGATTATGTGGATAATGTTCTGCTATCATTTAGATAATTAATATTTCAAGATATTGAGTATTTATAATTTTTCTTTAATCAACCTAATTTTAAATTGTAAATAATTAATCATATTAATTATTTTTCTTCATAGACAACTAAGTTTAAAATATTATTTAATCTCAATTCATTACTGTTTTTTTCTGGTGAAATTTATTGAAGGATGGATCAAGTCATGACATCAGGATTACTCATTATCTAATATGTGGTTAACCTAGTTTCACCTACCTAGTTGATCTTTCGTTTTAGAAGAAAGCATCTTAGTACGAAGTATTAAATCTTTTAGCTCATTTATTATATATGTTAAAATATTTAAATTTATAAAATTACGCATAATATGCAATTTATAAAATTATATTCATCTGTTGTCATCATTGTTCAATAATTTTCGCTAAAAGGCGATGAAATATCGCAATTATTGAACATAAAATCGTATAGATTTTGTATTTAATAAGTAAGATTTTATAGTTAAAGTGTTAAATAAATATCATTCTTTTAGTTGAAGGATTTAATTGTACAATCTAAAACTTGAAGGTGCTAATTTAACTTATTTTTAAAATTTGAGGTGTGAAGTGTAAAATTGAGGTTCAATTCAATCTAGCATCGAGTCTGTTACCATCACATTTTCAGTTTTGATGCATGAATTTAATTGGATTTCAACAATTTTTGATTTACGTGGAAGACATGTGATGTGACAACCTTTTCCTTTCCTGTAAAGCAAGCGACAAGACTGCTTCTTTTGTGGCTTTTCTGGCTAATCTCCACTTTTTTTTTTTTTTTTTTAACCTTTCCTTTCCTGTAAAGCAAGCGACAAGACTGCTTCTTTTGTTGCTTTTCTGGCTAGTCTTTTTTTTTTTTTTTTTTTTCAAATACAGTTTTCACTTTTCTAATGTTTCCATAATGTTACTTATCACATTGTTTTATTATTTTCTTTTAGATTGTTATATAACTTAATAAAATAAATTTAAAAAAATTATAGAGAACAACAATTATGAAACTCTCAGAACGAGATTACTCTCATATTTTAAAATAATATAAAATATTTATGAAAAATTAAATATGTTAGACAATATTATATACATTTTATCTGAAATTAAATTTATTTTTCTGTATAAAACAATTTCTTGAAAAATGTCTCTATTTATTTAAAAAATCTTGGAAATGTCTAACTAAGTAAACATCAAAGAAGCTTCTCTTGAATTTCTTGTTTGCCTTTTCATAAAAGAAATTAAATTAATCATTAAGCTTTCTATAGCCCTACCATATAAAAGAAATTACAATTAGATAAAAATTTCACAAAAATGTAGAGTTTAAATCATCCACAATTAATTTAACAAATTTACTTTCAATGGGTAAAAATTAATATTTTCCCTTTCTATTAATTATATTTTCAACTTCTTTAAATATTATCTAAATTATATGAATATGAAAAAAATAATTTAATCAATTTTATAATTTATTTTGTACTTGAGTGATTTAATTATTTTTTAAAAACCGTTAAATTTAATGGAATGAAAAAAAAAATATTAATATCTTTCCGTTCAGAACATGTCAAATTAAATCTGAACCATCCATCCAAGTGGTGGGAAAACCGACGATTGTTGGGGCCCATAGTCGTGGCCACATGGCCGAAATTCAAAATGGAAAGCTCCCATTAGAAAATGCCGCGTTTGACTAAAGCGTAAACGGAGAAGGTAACGTAGATCTGCAAATAGCAAATATAAATGAATTTTCCTTTTCGTTTTTTAAAATTTGGCTAGTGGAAGCCAATCAGCTACTATAGCCACGGTTCGGTTTGAATCAGAATCGAATCATGTTATACATCATCAAAATATTTTTAATAATTTATTTAATTAATAATATTTAGATAAAATAAATTTATAATTTATTTATATATTTATTTTTTTTAAGTTAATGAGTTTTATTTCATATGTACATATTGGAATTTTCAAAGTTATTTAAAATAAAATAGAATAGGTGACGATGATGAGTGGGACAGACACAACGTTCTCTTTTTTTAAGAAAGGAGAAATATTCAAACTACGAAAGCGAAACCCGGAAAATTACAATTTGCGGTTGCAACTTGGAAACTCAAGAGTGGAAGCTCTCTTTTACGTTTCACCCACTATTATTTTTTTTCACTTCAACCCCCAAACTATTTCCATATATCACAAAAGACACCCTTTCTTTGCTTTTTTTTTTTTTTTAATTTTTGTTTTCCCAAATGCTGAATTTTAAATTCTAAATTTTTAATTGAACATATTTAGTTAATACTTAATATTTCTATGATTTGATATTATAAAACCAAGAAATTAAAACATTAATATTTTTTAAACAAATGATATTTTCATTAGTAATTTATTCAGATACTCTCTGTTTAGTAGAAATATTATTTTTATCTATAATAAAAAGAGTGTGAGAATATTCAAATATTCATTGAAAAATTATAATAAAAAGTAACAATTATTTTTATCTATAATTCATATTAAAAATTTACAAGGAAATATAAATATAATTAAGACAGTTAAAAATTGGATAAAATAAATATTTTTTTATATTTTTTTACCACATATCAACTATATAAAGGGGCAACTCACCTCCTTTCACTCCTAGCAAAACATGTAAAAAAGACTGAGCAAATAAAAAACAATATCTAGACAAATATTCCACGCTACAGAACTTATTTTCCTGTAAAAGAATTAGATACAGAAAGGATCAGAAATTACAAATTGATACATTACTATTACACTAATATCACATTTAGCCCAATATTCAGTTAAAATCAACTTTACAGCCCAATGAAAGTGTGAAGAAAGAAACTGATTCCGTTTCTCTGCAAACGCGCTTGAATCCTCATTTTCCTTATCAGATCCTTTCTCTTCTTTCTATTTCTGTTTCTACGCTTTCCCCTTTCCACTTCTCCTTCTCTCTTTCTCTTTCACTACAGAACCCCTCGGAAAGTCCGTACTGACGCCTCGGCGGTCCACATGCTATGTCCGCCCTCCGCCATCGTACGCCACCTGGATCAACCCGGTCTAACCGGGTACAAGAACCAGAAGAGGAGGCTTACAACATTATTCCCATTCACAACCTGTTAGCTGACCATCCTTCACTCCGTTACCCCGAGGTACGAGCCGCTGCTGCTGCTTTGCGTACTGTTGGGAATCTCCGGAAGCCGCCTTATGCTCAATGGCATCCTTCTATGGACTTGTTGGACTGGTTGGCTCTTTTCTTTGGATTTCAAAAAGATAATGTTCGAAATCAGAGAGAGCATATAGTTCTTCACCTTGCTAATGCTCAGATGCGGCTCACTCCACCTCCTGATAACATCGACACTCTTGATGCCACCGTGCTTCGGAGATTTCGCCGGAAATTGCTCAAAAATTATACAAACTGGTGCTCGTACCTTAATAAGAAATCCAACATTTGGATCTCTGACCGGTCAAATCCTGATCTCCGCCGGGAGCTGTTGTATATCTCTCTTTATCTCTTAATCTGGGGAGAGTCGGCCAATCTCCGGTTCATGCCGGAGTGTATTTGTTACATTTTTCACAATATGGCCATGGAATTGAACAAGATACTTGAAGATTATATTGATGAGAACACAGGGCAGCCGGTGATGCCTTCTTTTTCCGGTGAGAATGCGTTTCTTAACTGTGTCGTTAAGCCGATTTATGAAACTATTAGAGCCGAGGTAGAGAGTAGTAAAAATGGAACAGCGCCTCATAGTGCTTGGAGGAATTATGATGATTTGAATGAGTATTTTTGGAGTAAAAGGTGTTTTGCTAAATTGAAGTGGCCACTTGATGTTGGAAGCAATTTTTTCGTGATATCCAGTACGCAGAAGCATGTAGGGAAGACAGGGTTTGTAGAGCAAAGGTCCTTTTGGAACTTGTTAAGGAGTTTTGATAGATTATGGGTGATGTTGATAATGTTTCTACAGGCTGCGATTATTGTTGCCTGGGAAGAGAAGACTTATCCATGGCAGGCATTGAAAGATAGAGATGTTCAGGTTCGGGTTTTGACTGTGTTTTTCACCTGGAGTGGTTTGAGGCTCTTGCAGTCTTTGCTTGATGCAGGTACGCAGTATAGTTTGGTTTCTAGGGAGACTATGGGGCTTGGGGTTAGAATGGTATTGAAAAGTGTAGTTTCTGCTGGGTGGATTGTTATATTTGGGGTATTCTATGGAAGGATTTGGACTCAGAGGAACAGTGATGATAGGTGGTCTCCTGAGGCTAATAGGAGGGTTGTTAATTTTCTTGAGGTGGCATTTGTGTTTGTGTTGCCTGAGTTGTTGGCTTTGGCTTTTTTTATAATCCCATGGATTAGGAATTTCCTTGAGAATACGAATTGGAGGATTTTTTATTTGTTGTCATGGTGGTTTCAAAGTAGGAGTTTTGTTGGTCGTGCATTGAGGGAGGGGCTTGTTGATAATATCAAGTATACTTTATTTTGGGTTGTGGTTTTGGCTACCAAATTTGCTTTCAGTTACTTTCTGCAGATTAAACCCATGATTAGGCCATCAAAACTGTTGGTGAATCTTAAAACTGTGGAATATGAATGGCACGAGTTTTTCAAAAATAGCAATAGGTTTGCAGTAGTGTTGTTGTGGCTTCCTGTGGTATTTGTTTATGTTATGGACTTGCAGATTTGGTACTCAATTTATTCCTCTTTTGTGGGTGCGGCAGTAGGCTTATTTGAACATTTGGGTGAAATTCGAAACATCCAGCAGCTAAGGTTGAGGTTTCAGTTCTTTGCAAGTGCAATTCAATTTAATCTCATGCCAGAGGAGCAGCTGTTAAATGCTCGGGGGACTCTGAAGAGCAAGTTCAAGGATGCCATTCATCGGTTGAAGTTGAGGTATGGGCTTGGCCAGCCCTATAGTAAGCTGGAGTCTAACCAGGTCGAGGCAAACAAATTTGCTTTGATCTGGAATGAAATTATAATGACTTTCAGGGAAGAGGATATTATCTCTGATCGGGAGCTCGAGTTGTTGGAACTACCACAAAATTCTTGGAATGTAAGAGTTATTCGATGGCCCTGTTTTCTTCTCTGCAATGAATTACTGCTTGCTCTCAGCCAGGCCAAAGAGTTGATAGATGCTCCTGACAAGTGGCTCTGGTACAAAATATGCAAGAATGAGTACAGGCGCTGTGCTGTTATAGAAGCTTATGACAGTGTCAAGCACTTGTTGCTTGAGATCCTCAAGATAAACACCGAAGAACATTCAATTATTACAGTCTTGTTTCAGGAAATTGATCACTCACTGCAGATTGAGAAGTTTACTAAGACTTTCAACATGATTGCTCTTCCTCATTTCCATACCAAGTTGATAAAACTTGTTGAGCTGTTGAAAAAGCCTCACAAAGATCTTAACCAGGTGGTGAATACCCTGCAAGCTCTGTATGAGATTGCTGTGCGAGATTTTTTCAAAGAGAAGAGGAGCACAGAACAGTTGAGGGAGGATGGGTTGGCTCCTCATGATCCTGCTGCCATGGCAGGGCTGCTTTTCCAGAATGCAGTTAAATTGCCTGATGACAGTAATGAAACCTTCTATCGGCAGGTACGGCGGTTGCACACAATTCTTACCTCTAGGGATTCAATGAACAATATTCCCAAAAATCTTGAGGCCAGACGTAGAATTGCTTTTTTTAGTAATTCCTTGTTTATGAACATCCCTCATGCTCCCCAAGTTGAGAAAATGATGGCCTTTAGTGTCCTGACCCCGTACTACAATGAAGAAGTGCTGTACACCAGAGAACAACTTCGAGCGGAGAATGAAGATGGGATTTCCATATTATACTATTTGCAAACAATTTATGATGATGAATGGAAGAATTTTATTGAAAGGATGCGCAAAGAAGGAATGGTGAAAGAACATGAGATATGGACAACCAAGTTGAAGGAGCTTAGGCTATGGGCATCTTACAGAGGCCAAACATTGTCTCGTACAGTAAGAGGAATGATGTATTATTATCGAGCTCTTAAGATGCTGGCTTTTCTTGATTCTGCTTCAGAGGTGGACATCAGGGAGGGTTCACGAGAACTTGGACCAATGAGGCAAGACGGTGGTTCGGGTAGCTTCAATTCTGAGAACCCTTCTGCCAATGGATTAAGTAGAAATAGTAGTTCAGTCAGTTTGTTGTTTAAAGGCCACGAGTATGGCACTGCTTTGATGAAATACACATATGTGGTTGCCTGCCAGATATACGGGACTCAAAAGGCAAAGAAGGACCCACATGCTGAGGATATACTCGATTTGATGAAGAATAATGAGGCTCTTCGAGTTGCATATGTTGATGAGGTGAACACTGGGAGGGATGAGAAGGAATATTACTCAGTGCTTGTGAAGTACGATCAGCAATTGGAGAAAGAAGTTGAAATCTACAGGGTCAAGTTGCCAGGCCCCTTGAAACTTGGAGAGGGAAAACCGGAGAATCAAAATCATGCTATCATCTTTACACGTGGTGATGCTGTGCAGACTATTGATATGAACCAGGATAACTATTTTGAGGAGGCACTCAAAATGCGAAATCTCTTGGAAGAATACAGGCACTACTATGGGATTCGGAAGCCTACTATCTTGGGAGTCAGGGAACATATATTTACTGGTTCTGTCTCATCACTGGCATGGTTTATGTCGGCACAGGAGACGAGCTTTGTCACCTTGGGACAGCGTGTTTTGGCAAATCCTTTGAAAGTTCGAATGCATTATGGCCATCCAGATGTCTTTGACAGGTTGTGGTTCTTGACTCGTGGTGGCATCAGTAAAGCTTCCAGGGTGATTAATATTAGTGAAGACATTTTTGCTGGTTTTAACTGCACCTTGCGAGGAGGCAATGTCACTCACCATGAATACATCCAAGTTGGCAAGGGAAGGGATGTTGGCTTTAATCAGGTTTCAATGTTCGAAGCCAAGGTTTCCAGTGGAAATGGAGAGCAAGTTCTCAGCAGAGATGTTTATAGGTTAGGCCACAGGCTGGACTTCTTCCGGATGCTATCATTCTTTTATACTACTGTGGGATTCTATTTCAATACAATGATGGTCATTCTGACTGTGTATGCATTTCTATGGGGCCGGCTTTATTTGGCTCTTAGTGGTGTTGAGGCTTCTGCTTTGGCTAACAGCAGCAACAATAAAGCACTTGGTGCTATTCTGAATCAGCAATTCATAATCCAGCTTGGTCTTTTCACTGCTCTTCCGATGATAGTAGAAAACTCTCTCGAGCATGGATTCCTCCAAGCCATCTGGGATTTCTTGACAATGCAACTTCAGCTCTCATCTATTTTCTACACATTCTCCATGGGCACTAAGACTCACTTCTTTGGTCGAACTATCCTTCATGGTGGTGCAAAGTATCGCGCAACTGGGCGTGGTTTTGTTGTGCAGCACAAGAGTTTTGCAGAGAATTATAGGCTCTACGCTCGTAGCCATTTTGTGAAGGCGATTGAACTAGGGCTGATACTAACTGTTTATGCCTCACATAGTGTTATAGCTAAGGATACATTTGTTTACATAGCCATGACTATCTTTAGTTGGTTCCTGGTTGTGTCATGGATAATGGCTCCATTTGTTTTCAATCCATCTGGTTTTGATTGGTTGAAAACAGTGTATGATTTTGATGATTTTATGAACTGGATTTGGTATAAAGGTGGTGTGTTTGCAAAAGCTGAACAGAGCTGGGAAAGATGGTGGTATGAGGAACAGGATCACTTGAGGACCACTGGACTTTGGGGAAAATTACTGGAGATAGTTTTGGACCTTCGCTTCTTCTTTTTTCAATATGGCATTGTCTACCAGCTAGGCATTGCTGCTGGCAGTACCAGCATTGCCGTTTACTTGTTGTCTTGGATTTATGTTGTTGTTGCCTTTTCAGTTTCTTGGCTGATAGCATATGCTAGGGACAAGTATGCAGCAAGAGAACATATCTACTATCGCCTGGTCCAGTTTCTTGTGATTATACTTGCAATAGTTGTGGTAGTAGCGTTGCTTGAGTTCACATCTTTCAAATTTGTGGATATATTCACCAGTTTGTTGGCTTTTATCCCTACTGGATGGGGCATGTTGTTGATTGCCCAAGTACTCCGCCCCTTTCTCCAGTCCACTGTACTTTGGGGATCAGTGGTGTCTGTGGCCCGGATGTATGATATAATGTTCGGAGTGATTGTTATGGCTCCTGTGGCATTTCTGTCGTGGATGCCTGGGTTTCAATCAATGCAGACACGAATCCTATTCAATGATGCATTTAGTAGGGGCCTCAGGATATTCCAGATTGTCACAGGGAAAAAATCTAAGGGTGATTTGTGATTTGAGGTAATTCACTCTGAACTTTTTCTTATTATAGAGAAACTTCTTAGTACGTTGCTTATTCTCAAGTTCACTAAAGAAAGCTGATTAATTACACTGAAATATGCTATCGGATGTAAGTTTTGCAATCATGACGAGGTTTAGTTATATTATTTGAAATGGAGTGGTCTGCTAAATTTTTTGACGGACATGCTCCTGATGTAGATCCTTGCACAATTAATTTACAAGTTCTATTCATATCCACTTGATATTTGTATGATTTTTAATCCTAACTTTTCATCTTGGAGATAGGCAGGGATTATATGGAGTTCAGCTGTAATCCATGCTTCCTGAGCTGTTTCTAGCATTAGTTGCATCTTTAGTTTCTACCCTATATGGATTTTTCTCCTGTGTGAAAACGTTGGTGTTGATTTACTTGTAAATTACAGTATAGGATTAAAAATCCCAAATTGATCATTGGTGTGCTGGGTCCTCTATTACTCTTTTGTCTAGGTTTTTCATCTCTCAAGTGACACTATCTTAATGTATTAGCTTGGATGGCCTGGACACATGAAAACTTGGTGCCTAGCTTTGGTTGCTGAAAAGTGCATAGGAAGTAAAAGTTCACTAAATTTTCACTGCATTAATTATTTCAGTTTTCACGGTAGATGCACTTGGACTTTCATGAGGAGAGTATAAATCTTACTCTGGACTTAAATTCTCCTATGCTGATGAGAAGAAATTGGAATTTCATTTGAAATTTCTTCAAGTCCAATGGCGATAAGAATGGCATACTTTAATCTTGAAAATTTCTGTTGTACTGTGGCATGATAAGGAAACAGACCTGAATAGATTTGCTAGCTTTGTGTATTCATGCAGTGATGCTAATTTAGCCTTCGGTTACTATTTATCTGTCTCTACACTCACTTTGTTACTAAGAAGATTGAGTTATGCTTTGCAGCTTTGAAGTTGTGATGCGGTGTAAGAAAATGAGCAGAATTTTCTTTCAATATGGCTTGTGAGTCCGACATAGAGTCGATAAAAACTTCTGCAGGGAGGTGAAGATTCAGTTTGCTTCTTGATTCTGATATCCATCTTTCATTACTGTTGTAATTATCAGATCTCTCATTGATGTTCATTTATTATTTTGGGGGGAGCTTTTGGTTATACGTGCTTTTATCTTCCCTTCGCATTTTTTAAAGTACAGCTCTTAACAACGCATAGTGTCTATACTGAGGTTAGTGTGGTAGTCTGAGATTTGGTAGAATATTTGTAATTCTTTTGCCAGATATGCACCTTTTTTCTTCACTAGCGTAGTTCTAGTTTTGAGTTCATAAATTTGACTCTAGTCAATAACCATCTTATTTTAATACTAAAACATGTTGGTAGATGAGTAGATCCATCGTGCCACGTGGTTGCATCCAGACCATGTATTGCAGTTGACTGCATTAAGGGCCCACATGATGGATAATACTAATCAAAGGTTATCTTATCTTAAGAAACGGATATTGTGCCATTAAAATTAAGTTCAGTCCAATTAATTAGAGACATTTGTGATCTACCCAAAAAAAAAAAATCAAAATGTTTTCCATCGAACATGTGTTGAAGATTTGTTTATTAATTTTAAATATCGATCAATATATACTAATTTCTTATAATTTGATGATTAGATACATGTTTTTTACACTGCAAATTCACGTATTCATTTTGACGAATCCCAACAAAAAATTCTAATTCCTCTGTTAATGCTTATTTTTTACTTGGGGAATTGATAAAAAGACAAGGAAAGCCGAATCCAGAACCTCACAATTTAAAACTTATCAAGCTTGAAATTTAATTAGTTCAGTTTGTTGATAAATTGAGCTCAAAAGCTTGCGAGCCAATTAAATGGTGATTTATACCTCTATGAAGTAAGGGTGGCCACGGTTCCGGAACCGGCGGTTTCGGTTCCAAAAAATTTGGAACCAGAATCGAACCGAAAATTTTCGGTTCCAGTTCGTCGACGGTTTCAAAACCGACGGTTCCGATCAGTTTCCAGCAAATCGCATAATTTTAAATTTTAAATTTTGAAGACCGGTTTTCAAAATTTTAAAAATTTGTGAAAGTTATTTCTAAAAAAAATACACCTAAAACCGAAAATTTCGTTCAGTTCGTGCGACGGTCAAAACCGACGGTTCGATCAGTTTTCCAGCAAATCGCATAATTTATTAAAATTTTAAATTTTGAAGAACAAAATTTTAAAAATTTGTGAAAGTTATTTCTAAAAAAAATACACCTAAAAAATTAAAAAATGCTTCAATTAAATTTATTTTTTTAAAGACTTGAACTTATTTTTTTTTTTTAAAAAAAAAGTCTTCAATTGAATTTATTTTTTTGTTTACAACAAAATTTAAAAAAAAAAACTGACAGTTTCTAACGGCTAGAACCCCCGGTTCGAATCGGCAGTTCTAACTGGTCGGAGAACCGGCGGTTCCATCTGGTTCCGATCGGTTTGTGGAACCGCCGATTTGCGGTTCCAACAAAACTGGAACCGGAACCGAATCAGAAATCTCTGGTTTCGATTCCGGTTCGGACCAATTCTAGTTTCCACTGGTTCCGGTTACAGTTCGGGACCGGTTCAAACCACCGATTTCGATTCCCAAAACTGTAATATGGCCACCCCTACTATGAAGTGATTCGTTTGTTAATGAACATGTAAAATCCAATCAATGAGACAATTAAATGGTATCTATTCACATCAGGGAATAGTCTCTTTTTCTGACGCTAACTGTAGGGCACTCATCACCACCACGTGTAACAGAGCGTACGAAGGAGCAACAAAATTACGTACAATTGGTATACAACGCATACAATTTGTATACCAATTTAATGATTAAAAAAAAATATAAGAGTTCAATTATTTGGAGTTAAAATATTTTAAATATAAAAAGCAATTTTAATAAAAAAAAGTAATATTTCATATTTGTTAAAGTAACATGTTAGGATAGTAACCCGCGATATGTAAGTTTATGAAGAATTCTATATTTGGTACATAATTTTTTTATTTCTGTACACTAGTAAAAAGCATTTCGAATTCTTTCATATTTTGTTGAAAAGATATTTCCGAGAAGAAAAATTTAATGTATTATTTGATTCTACCATTTATGAAACGTAAAGTTTAATTCTTATCCTACCATCAATCAAAAATATAAATTAAATTTTATATTAAAGCAAACTTTAAAAAGACTAGAATATTTTAGATCAGTCATGTACATCCGTACGAAGGCTCCAATATCAAACAAAAAGAGTTTTTTGTAATCACAAAAAAAAAAAAAAAAAAAAAAAAAAAAAAAAAAAAAAAAAAGTTTTTTGTAATACAAATAAAAAAAAATAAAAAAAAAAAAAAAAAAAAAAAAAAAAAGAAAAAAATACAAAAACAAAGAACTATGCAAGAGTAAGCCCACAATAAAACCTAACTCATTGAAGCTGATTCATGGCCCAACCTGTTTCTACAAGCCCAATTAAGCAGCCTAATAAATTGATTCATTTCCCCTTTTCTATCCAACCAAACACAAGGAAAAGCAAAAGCGAAAGCAATCGCCTTCATAGCCTTCACAGGTTTGGCGTTTCTTATCTCAAATTTGACAAGTTTTGAGTTCTAAGGTTGTTTTTGATTCATTGAAATTTCATGTTTTATTTTGTTGCTAAGGATTATCAAATCTCTCGATACTATTGCAGCAGAGGTTATAGATACTATTGCAAAATTTGGTTTAGAGATCTTGCTATAAGAAATGTATGCATTAATGCAGTTAGGTTAGTGATTCTGTTTGTAATCATTTATAACTGATAAAAGTTTTCCAGGATTGTGCAAATTAAAGGTTAGAAGAATGAAGAAGTTTTTAAATGATTGCTTACAAGCTTGCCACCAATTTTTTAAGTTCTGATGCGTAAATTTGCTCCTGTTTAAAGCTTACTCGAAGAACCATTTCTAAAGTTTTCATCCATATTTTGCTCTCTGGCAATGAAAGAGAGTAGAATGATTGAGATTTTAGTGAAACAGCTGCTTGCATTTACCAAAAATGAGGATTTACAAGGTTTAAAAAAGAGCATAGGTGCAGAATAGGAAAAGCGAAAAGGAAAAGATAATGAATACATGAAGTTGAAGACACTTAGCATAAGCAAATTGTTATGCACTAATGAAAAAATAGAATCACGTAAAAATTTAGGTGTCCATTGCAAAACTAGGAAATACACATTCAAGAAAATAAAAATTTGATAGAATTGTGTTTCAGAAAAAGTGTAAATTGAGTTTTCTATTAAAATGTTAAAATTTAAAGAAATATCTTTCTCAATTATAGTTCTGGATGCTTGAGGAAGAAATGCAGGGTACTCATTTGCACCATGAGACAATACACAGAAGCGATATGGAATTGTACACATATCTTCAGTCCATAATTACAATAGCCAAATCTCCTCGTTTTTTCATTGTGCCACAGCTAAGATGAAAAAAGTAGAATCACCAAGTAATAAATTATAGGTGGTACCTAGATAATAATTGTAGAAATGAGCTTAGGAACTTTACCAGAAGCTATAAGCCATATGAATAAACTCACACAAAGAGATGAGTGCAATATAAGATTATTGACTCTTATTCCAGAAAAAGTGCTGTAAATTAAGAAGTTTGGTCTGAGTTGACAAATGTTCATTGTAAGCAATCATTATAAAAAACTTCTTCATAATTCTTCTGAAACCTTAATAATATTATGCACAATCCAGAAAACTTTATTATTCAGTTATAAATGAATTACAACGAAATAAATTATACATAGTGTAAATTGAGTTTTCTATTAAAATGTTAAAATTTAAAGAAATATCTTTCTCAATTATAGTTCTGGATGCTTGAGGAAGAAATGCAGGGTACTCATTTGCACCATAAGCTTTGCAATTCTATGCAAATTGTGTAATCATATTAGGTTAGAAAAGGTACAGGTATATTGCAGCAGAGGTTATAGATACCGTTGAAAAATCTGTTTTCAAGATCTTGCTATAAATGTATGCATTAATGCAGTTAGGTTACCAATTCTGTTTTAATCCTTTGTAACTGATAAAAGTTTTCCAGGTTTGTACTAGTTAAAGGTTAGAAGAATGAAGAAATTGTTAAATGATTTGCTTGATTGTTTACAAGCTTGCCACCAATTTTTTAAGTTCTGATGTGTAAGTTTGCTCCTGTTTAAATGTTTAAAGCTTACTTGAAGAACCATTTCTAAAGCTTTCATCTATATTTTGCTCTCTGGTAATGAAAGAGAGCAGAATGATTGAGATTTTAGTGAAACAGCTGTTAGCATTCACCAAAAATGAGGATTTACAAGGTTTAAAAATGAGTATAGGTGCAGAATAGGAAAAGGGAAAATGAAAAGATAATGAATATATGAAGTTGAAGACACTTATCATAAGCAAATTGTTATGCGCTAATGAAAAAACAGAGTCACATAAAAATTTAGGTGTCCATTGCAGAACTAGGAAATACACATTTAAGAAAATAAAAATTTGATAGAAGAAAATAAAAATTTGATAGAATTGTGTTTCAGAAAAAGTGTAAATTGAGTTTTCCATTAAAATGTTAAAATTTGAAGAAATATATTTCTCAATCATAGTTCTGGATGCTTGAGGAAGAAATGCAGGGTACTCATTTGCACCATAAGCTTTGCAATTCTATGCGAACTGTGTAATCATATTAGGTTAGAAAAGGTACAGCTAGATTGCAGCAGAGGTTATAGATACTGTTGCAAAATCTGTTTTCAAGATCTTGCTATAAGAAATATATGCATTAATGCAGTTAGGTTATCGATTCTGTTTTAATCCTTTGTAACTGATAAAAGTTTTCCAGGATTGTGCCAATTAAAGGTTAGAAGAATGAAGAAATTGTTAAATGATTTGCTTGATTGCTTACAAGCTTGCCATCAATTTTTTAAGTTCTGATGTGTAAGTTTGCTCCTGTTTAAAGCTTACTTGAAGAACCATTTCTAAAGCTTTCGTCCATATTTTGTTTTCTTTTCGTCCACAGAAAAGAAAACAAAATAGAGAGTGTGACGGCTGCCTCAAACACTGACGGCTGCCTCAAACACATACGGTGATAGCTTGTTTGAGAGAGCTCATAAAAGAAACTCCCGTAGCTGTTGATTATTCTCTGACCATTGAGAGAAAATTTACGGACAAAAGGCCAGAGGAAGAAACGTAGATCTGCTGTTACGTTGAGAATCGAATTGCCGCAACGAGGTAACCCATAACATAGATCTGTTGTTACGGATCAAGGTACGCTTCCGATTATTGTATATTCTTGTCAAACAAATTCTATGAACAATAGATCTGAGCTATATTAAAGATTACACAATGAGTATCCTGCTGCAATATACCTGTACCTTTTCTAACCTAATATGATTACACAATTCATGTAGAATTGCAAAGCTTATGGTGCAAATGAGTATCCTGCATTTCTTCCTCAAGCATCCAGAACTATGAATGAGAAAGATATTTCTCCAGAATTTTAAACATTTTAATAGAAAACTCAATTTACACATTTTCTGAAATACAATTCTATCAAATTTTTATTTTCTTGAATGTATATTTCCTAGTTCTACAATGGACACCTAAATTTTTATGTTATTCTGTTTCTTCATTAGTGCATGACAATTTGCTTAAATGCAATTGTGTATTCAACTTTATATATTCATAAACCTTTTTCCTTTTCCCTTCTCCACTCTGCACTTGTAGCCTTTTTTTAAACCTTGTAAATCCTCAATTTTTGGTAAATGCAAGCAGCTGTTTCACTAAAATCTCAATCATTTCCTGCTCTCTCACTAAAATCTCAATCATTCTGCTCTCTTGCATTACCAGAGAGCAAAATATAGATGAAAGCTTTAGAAATGGTTCTTCAAGTAAGCTTTAAACAGGACCAAACTTACATCAGGACTTAAAAAATTGCTGGCAAGCTTGTAAGCAATCAAGCAAATCATTTAACAATTTCTTCATTCCTCTAACCTTTAATTGGCACAATCCTGGAAAACTTTTATCAGTTACAAAGGATTAAAACAGAATCGGTAACCTAACTGCATTAATGCATACATTTCTTATAGCAAGATCTTGAAAACAGATTTTGCAACAGTATCTATAACCTCTGCCGCAATATACTTGTACCTTTTCTAACCTAATATGATTACACAGTTCACATAGAATTGCAAAGCTTCTGGTGCAAATGAGTACCCTGCATTTCTTCCTCAAGCATCCAGAACTATGATTGAGAAAGATATTTCTTCAAATTTTAACATTTTAATAGAAAACTCAACTTACACTTTTTCTGAAACACAATTCTGTCAAATTTTTATTTTCTTGAATGTGTATTTCCTAGTTCTGCAATGGACACCTAAATTTTTATATGACTCTGTTTTTTCATTAGTGCATAACAATTTGCTTATGATAAATGTCTTCAACTTCATATATTCATTATCTTTTCCTTTTCCCTTTTCCTATTCTGCACCTATACTCTTTTTTAAACCTTATAAATCCTCATTTTTGGTAAATGCAAGCAGCTGTTTCACTAAAATCTCAATCATTCTGCTCTCTTTCATTACCAGAGAGCAAAATATAGATGAAAGCTTTAGAAATGGTTCTTCAAGTAAGAGTAAGCTTAAACAAGAGCAAACTTACATCAGGACTTAAAAATTTGCTGGCAAGCTTGTAAGCAATCAGCGAATCATTTAACAATTTTCTTCATTCCTCTAAACTTTAATTTGCCACAATCCTGGAAAACCTATTTATCAGTTTACACATCCGATCCGATTACAACAGACTTATTTCAATTCTTGTTTTTAAACAACCTGGCACCCCTATTACTCTTCTTTTCCCTCCAGCCAGGCTTGGGCAGCATAGCAGAGCGGGAAGTCAATTCAAAACAAAGTGTACATTGTATAAGCACCATAAGTTCATTAACAAAATTGTATTGTTCCTAGCCGATCATTAAGATTCATGTGTTGATGAACACTCAGGCACTGGTTTTTATGGGGATCTTGGTGGGGCCATCCATATCTCAAGGACGAGAATCGATGAACTGCCATGGGTCTGTTCTCTATGATATGAGCATCATTGCCTAGTACTTGTACATCTGAAAATCTCTTCAATTCGTAGCCTACGTTTGTATATATTCACTTGACCTTTATCCCCATTCCAAATACCGACTGTGGGAACAAAGGATTATACTCCGGACTTACCTACGGCCACTTTGAAGTTTCTCATTATGGGGGAGACGAGGGTAGATATTTTCGGGGCAGGAAAGGGAATAAATCAGCTTAAGTAAACAAAGATAAATGTTGATATCGACTGGAAATTTGGAAGAGAAATGCAATAGAAAGAAAGACACAGGGACGGGTTTACCTACTCTTAACGGTCAAAGCGGAACCTTTTCATTCCGAATTCTTTTTCGGACATGGAACTCAAATCTTCCCCAAGTAGGATTCGGAAAGGCCTTAATTTCGATACGGGCGCAAGTCAGTTAATCAGCAGCCAGACCGCTACTACGAAGCCCGGGATTAAACTACGTTCGCCCAGCTCTGGTAATGGCGGGAAACAACGGGAGATTCGATCCTTTTCTTCTTATAGAGGGTTCACAGTTCCCCGTTCCTTTCCATATAGGAACCACCTAGTGACGCATTTTATAACTGATAGCTCACTTTGAAGTTTCCTTCGTAACTCCCGAAGGTCTTCTTCGTAAGTTTTTGTCCTTTTCGTCCTTAGCTCCAAAAATGCGGTCTTCCCATGTTGCTCTCATTTCATAGGGAACTCAAAAGTGGCTCTATTTGCCCATTAATAATTTCCATCCCATATCCCAATTCCATTCATTTAATATCCCCCCTTTTTCGGGCTGTTTGGTCTATAGCAGTAACACTATATAATCAAGAAATTGTAAAATTTTATTACACAGGAGACAGAAAGAGTATTTTATAAGTTTCAATGTAGTCAGAGACTAGTCTGGTTCTATAGTGAGGTACTAAATGAAGTTACGGTTAATTTTTCTATATGAGATACTTGTGATGGAATAGTTTGATTTCAGAGAATCCTAGTTCACAATATAAGTATAATCGTTGACAGAAATAAATATAGGAGTGGCTAACTGATGAAAAATTAATGAAAAAGGGTTGCAGTGTTTGTTTTGCACTTGATTTTGTACTGTCTTTTGGAATTTACATCTTTTATACTAGGTAATCTCAGTAATCCTTATGCAATGGAAAGATAATCATACCATTCTGGGGTGTGATTTCGTTGTGGGTCGGAGCGTCTATTATGGATTTCTGACCTGCACCATTCTTCCATAGGGGCCCTCTTTCTCTTCCTTCCTTCGAGCCATGGCGTTTTAGCGTGGGTTATAGAAGAACGGAAGGAAAAAAAAGAAGGAAAAGCGGTGAGAGGACAATTTAAGTTTAAGGTATCAGCAACAAAGGTTTTTCACTTAACGCGAGATTTTCCGAAAATTTTAGAAGTCATGAATGTTCATATCGATCTATTATGGCGCCCTCATGCACAACGGTCCTAAATGCATTTGAGCTTGTAAGTTTTGGTTCTATTGGGAGCCGGGTGACTATACAACTAACTCGTCCTAGCTCTACTCCGGAATTTTTCATCGTTGGTTCTGAGATTTTTCAAATTCTCTTAACTGAGAACACTCACACACAGCACTAATTTTGTTGATCTATGCGAACTGCTTTTACTCAACCTAGAGGAGATAAAATTCCATGCGTAAATCTTAGCAGTTCACAATGTTGTATTCCCTAATATCTCATTTTTTCAATCTAATGTCCAACCCATTTCATTTTACGAAGGTACTCAATGTTCAGGTCATGGGGACTCTTAGAAAGTCAACATTTTTATATAATTTGAATGTTTCGATTGCAACAAACAAGATGTTATTTGCTTCAAACAAATGTTAGTTTTTGCTTGAGGTTTGTTATTGGTGGGCAACAAAATTTTTTTTTTATATTTTTACAAAAATTGTACAAATTGGGTTCGGGATGTGAATATTAGTACTTTTCGCGGAGAGAGCACCAGTCGACACATATTCCTATTATAAAGTGTTCGATTTTAAATGGTACAAAACTTTGTAATCTTTCGATCTAAATAAGTACCCTCCTGTGCTGCAGAATCTGTCGAGAAAATATTATGGCTCGAATCTTTCAAGGGTATTATCTTCTTTTTCAATAAACTTTATTACCCTGTGTCTACTCTTTTAGGCAGAAATTTAGGGACTATTAAATTTTAGAGATCTGACGCTATTGTTCACACACGGCTTTATACACGATTTTTAATCTAAATAGAAAACTAGAATAGTGAGGAACGCGCGTGTGCAGAAGCGCTGAAAGACAGGATGGTTGATTGGTAAAAGAAAATTCCTCACGATATGTTAGAATTAATATAGAAAGCATTAACTTCCCTGGATATTGAAGCGCGTAATGGTGCGCATCTAGTCACCAGGAACTATTTTCCAGAGGCTCGCAAATTCCCATCCTGAACCCGAAGATCAATGGCTCATACCTAAACACTCTATATGGTGCATTTCGTGAAGAAAAAACGGAGGGAGGGGAGAATTAAAGATAACAGCGGTTACTGAAATAAATTCTGATGGTTGGGAGCAGAAAACGGAAAGAGATCCCAAGCGGCGGAGAGTTGGAAGGAAAAAACAAAGCAAGAATGAGAGATTCAAATTACTTGTTGGCAGCGCGTTTAAAAGATGATCAGCGTCACTGGACTCAAGAATAGTAGCGCACTTTGTTATTATGAACACTTTTTTATCTGGATGGGAATCACGAACCAAAATACGACATGTAGTTTCAGAAATATTGATAGATCAAAATTCACAAATTATAACAAGAATCGCAATTATTTCTGGTTTGAGAAAAAACCTCATATGAAATAACTTTATTTACTGTTTATTTTGAGACTCTATTTAATATCGTTATGTTCGAAGGAATCTGATACACATTATTTACGAGTAATAATATAAAACAAAAATCTTCTGATTCAGGTTTGAGACACATTTGCGTTTTTGCTGTAAAGAATAGGGAAAGTGATTCACAAAAATAACATTTTTTTATTTTTTTTTATACATGTCTTTGATATGTAAATTGGATAAATAGATATTAGGAGGAATGGGAGGTAATCTGTATTTCAACGTATAAATCTTGCTGCGTCTACACAGTTTTGTTCAACATCTGTTTTGTTTTGGACAATCGGAATACAAAGAGGAAAGTTGGAATGCGCCAAAGGCTGTATTATTTTATCTAACACACACACACACATACTCTTTCAAAAATGCAAATTGTTATAATCGTTGTAGAATTAATATAGAAAAGAACATGAACATACAAAAAATAGAAATTAATATTTACCTAAGATATCAATTTTTTGATATCTTAAATAATACATATATTATACAAAAGTAGTTCCAAGGTCTTTTATGAAATAACGTTTAGTTAGATTTTTACATCTTGCTTGAATTAATTCAACGTCTACAAAATTATAAGGATCATACGATTGTGAGTATTGTATAAACTGTGCATAAAATCTAGAAGAAACAACGCCTATGTAATAACATTTTTTTAACCCTCTTTAAAAATTATATGATGCCCTTATGTGAACTGTGGGTTCCTATTTTCCACGTTCTGAGGTAAAAGGCTACTACACACAAATTTTTTGCTTTTTTTATCCTACGCTAATCGGTCTGGTTCCATTCAACTTTAACTACTAATAATACTTTTTCTTCCCTTATATAAATAAATCTATTTTTCTTCATCTCTATTGATTGTTACGTGTGCGCTTCTGGGTTTACCTTTAAATCAGAAACACATTGTGATCGTTAATAGGGCTTTTTTCATTCTTTCTTTATTAAAAACTATAATTATACTACTGGTTTATTCTAAGCAAAAAATCTCGGCGGGAAAATTCTTCATTTTCGATAAAGATACTATTGCATATGATAATAGTATATGAAATAATCCTATTTTTTCAATGTGATCATTTAATCCTCAGCCAGAATTGCTTTGCCCATATCTGGTTGAATAGACATAAGGTATATATTAATGAATTTGCTCTGAGAGGAAATTCAAAAGATCGAAATATTAAAGTTTTAAGGTAACTCTCTTTAAATGATTATACACATTGTATCACGAAAGAAGAAAGAAGAATGTTCAGATATGTAGAACAGAGATTCGATTTTTATCCATGAATGATGAGTATATTTTATAAAGGGAGATTATTATTTTTATTCGCGCGCAATTACAGTTTCATTCTTGGCGAATATCAAAAAACTTAATAACAATTTAATAGAAAATTAATTACGAGTAAGTGTTGGATACTAGAAAGAAATAATAGTAAACAAGTTCCCTCGATTGAGTGTCATTGAATTTATAAATCACCACACGCGAGAGCAGTGATTTTGGAAACAAACAAATTGAGTAGAGGAGAAGGTTTGTAGAAAAAATGATAAAAAAGAAATTATTGGTGATTTTTAAGAAAATAATTTGCCATAGTCGGAAAGATTCAATAATTGAAGGCAGTAATTGGGTCCAGTAATTTGGGTCCTAGTCGAAACAAAAGCCAACTATTGGAGAGCGCCCGATAGATGAAATCTTTTAAACCATAAATGTAATTATCTAGGGAAAAGTTCATAGTGCAAATAATGATAAAGCCTTGATAAGAACTTATAACTAACAATTATGGATATCTTCTAATTAAATTAAGGCTTGTTAGATTTTATTCGAAAACAGAATGGTCCTGAATCCTAATACATAGACCCAAATATACGTGAAAACTTTTTGTCATTTACATAAAGATCGTTTTCTAACTATTACTCTATACACATTATCCAAGTCGCGACTTCTCCGCTCCGATGGGAGGACAATAATAATATATGAAAAAGAACAGGGAGATTCTGGATTAGGGAGGGTGAGAAGTTCTTCAACCGGAGGTTGAAGAGAAACCACAGTTGCATACTTAGACCTATAACCATTACATATTTTGTAGAACGACGTCTGATGAGAAAAATTTTACAACAAAGGTGATGAGAGCAATTCTGGCGCAATATGCAATCTATCCGTTTTCTATCATTAAGACTATGTGGGACGAGTGAAAATTAGAGTGGACCAATACCATTGACTTTTTTGGGTACCACTATATGGTGCGCTGAAATATTTCCGAACGCGATGAACAATAGTAAGAGACTTATAAATGATGTTTAATATGAGATAATATTGGCTTCCGATAAGGGTTACAAAATGTCCATATGAAAATTTATATTCATCCAAACTTTGTTGATGCGACGATAAAAGGTCTTATACACTTATTTGGATTCATAGGACGTAAAATAATCAAAAAGAAAGTGAGATACAAACATAATTTAGAAGGAAATGAATAAGATAAGTATCTAGTCACTAAAAAAAGATAGTAGTGAATTAGGATGATACCTAGAAAATCCTGTCACGAGAGACACGAATCTTATTAGAATGGCAACATAGCCGTAAAAGGTTCCCTTGATAGCGCACCAAGCATATTCATACTGAGTTTTAAGCATCAAAGATCACATGTAAAATAGTTTACGGAGAGTGTAGAGAAGCTTAAGTATTGTCAAGATATAAAGACAACCACATGTTGGCTGAAATATAATCTTTAGAAGAGGGAATATATTACCTGGGTATTTTATTATACTCTTTAGGTTTCTATACAATAAACTGAAAGAAACATTCTCATTCGTATGTATTATATATAACTCATACTTAGATGGTAATTAATATTTATCCGTCTCTTAAGATTTTCATACCTCGTGTAGAAGGTCCCTCATTTGATAGGATTTATATTAAAACAAGGATTTGGAGTAGAAGAGCAGAATGTTCTCTCTGGGAATTGTCTTATAATGTCACTTTATAAATTGTATCCGTCTACATAATTTCAATATAAAAAAACTATATAATAAAAAATAAAAAAGATAATAGGTTTTTTTTCTGGGGCAAACCTATGAATACAAGAGGGAACTTCATTTGAGTATAACAGAACGTTGGAAGTTGTTTCAGGAATAAGGATAAGATTCCTCAGTTGTTGGTTTCTCTTTTTTTTATTTTAATTCGTTCTTAAAAAATATCTGTCCCTTTCCGGTATTCAGCTGTTTCACTAAAATCTCAATCATTCTGCTCTCTTTCATTACCAGAGAGCAAAATATAGATGAAAGCTTTAGAAATGGTTCTTCAAGTAAGCTTTAAACAAGAGCAAACTTACATCAGGACTTAAAAAATTGCTGGCAAGCTTGTAAGCAATCAAGCGAATCATTTAACAATTTCTTCATTCCTCTAACCTTTAATTTGCACAATCCTGGAAAACTTTTATCAGTTACAAATGATTACAAACAGAATCACTAACCTCACTGCATCAATGCATACATTTCTTATAGCAAGATCTTGAAAACAGATTTTGCTGCAATATCTATAACCTCTGCTGCAATATACCTCTACTTTTTCTAACCTATCCAATTCAAATACTGCCATATCATAGGAGAAGAAATTGGAGAAAATATCATTCCGATGATGAACCGGAAGTAATTGCATCAGAACGGCGATTAAACGTCCCCGTTCGATCTCTGCGCCTAGAACTGGCATTACTACTGGTTTCTCCTAGCAAAGGTTTCTCCATGTTGCTCGCTAATTCTCTTGTTTGCATAATATATCAAATAAAATTTATACACAAGGAGACAGAAAGAGTATTATAATAAGAGAGCAGGAGGAGGAGAGAGAGGTGGATGTGATGGTGTCAGTAGTGAAATAAAAGTGAGTGTACGTAATTTTGTTGCTTCTTTGTACGCTTTGTTACACATGGTGGTGATGGGTGCCCTACAGTTAGCGTCAGAAAAAGAGACTATTCCCTGATTTGAATAGACACCATTTACTTGTCTATTGATTGGATTTTGCAGGTTAATTAACAAACGAACCACTTCATAGAGGTATAAATCAGCGGACCTGGCTCCTAAGCTTTTAAGCTCAATTCAGGAAAAATTTTTAAAAATTCAATTCGGATCGAGCTCGAACCAGCTCATTAGCAAATGACCCGCTCATCGAATTTCAAACTGAACTAATTAAATTTTAGAGATCTGAATTTCAAGCTTTATAAGTTTTAAATTGGGCTCAGATTGTTTAAATTCCTAATTATAAGATTCTGGATTTGGCTTTCCTTGTCTTTTTCTCAATTTCCCAAGCAAAAAATAAGCATTAACGGAGGAATTAGAATTTTTTGTTGGGATTCGTCAAAGTGAATACGTGGTTGCAGACGTGGATTTGTAGTCCAAAAAACATGTATCCAATCATCAAATTATAAAAAATTAGTATATATTTATCAAGATTTAAAATTAATAAACAAATCTTCAACACATGTTCGATGGAAAACATTTTTATTTTTTATTTTTGGGGTAGATCACAAATGTGTCTAATTACTTGGACCATGAATGAGAAAGATATTTCTCCAGATTTCAAACATTTTAATAGAAAACTCAATTTACACTTTTTCTAAAATACAATTCTATTAAATTTTTATTTTCTTGAATGTATATTTCCTAATTCTGCAATGGACACCTAAATTTTTATCTTATTCTGTTTTTCATTAGTGCATAACAATTTGCTTATGCTAATTGTGTTCAACTTCATATATTCATAATCTTTTCCTTTTTCCTTTTCCTATTATACTGTTGCAAAATCTATTTTCAAGATCTTGCTATAAGAAATGTGTGCATTAATGCAGTTAGGTTGGCGATTTTGTTTGTAATCATTTGTAACTGATAAAAGTTTTTCAGGATTGTGCAAATTAAAGGTTAGAAAAATGAAGAAATTGTTAAATGATTTGCTTGATTGCTTACAAACTTGCCAACAATTTTTGAAGTTTTGATGTGTAAGTTTACTCCTGTTTAAAGCTTAGTTGAAGCACCATTTTTAAAGTTTTCATACATATTTTGCTCTCTGGTAATAAAAGAAAGCAGAATGATGGAGATTTTAGTGAAACAGCTGCTTACATTTACCAAAAATGAGGATTTACAAGTTTAAAAAAGAGTACAAGTGCAAAATAGGAGAAGGGAAAAGGAAAAGGTAATGAATATATTAAGTTAAATACACTTAGCATAAGCAAATTGTCATGCACTAATGAAGAAAGAATAACATAAAAATTTATGTGTCTATTGCAGAATTAGGAAATATACATTCAAGAAAATACAAATTTGATAGAATTATATTTCAGAAAATGTGAAAATTGAGTTTTCTATTAAAATGTTTAAAATATGGAGAAATTTATTTCTTATTCATAGTCCAATTAATCAGAGACGTTTCTGATCTACTCAAAATATAAAAAATAAAAAATAAAAATGTTTTCTGTCGAACATGTGTTGAAGATTTGTTTATTAATTTTAAATATCGATCAATATATACTAATTTTTTATAATTTGATGATCGATACATGTTTTTTAGACTGCAAATCCACATTCACAACCAAGTGTTCATTTTGACGAATCCCAATAAAAAATTCTAATTCCTTCGTTACTGCTTATTTGCGTGTGGGAATTGATAAAAAGACAAGGAAAACCGAATATAGAATCTCATAATTAGGAAGCCCAATTTAAAACTTATCAAGCTTGAAATTCAGATTTATAAAATTTAGTTAATTCAGTTTGAAATTCCATGAGTGGGTCGTTTGCTAATGAGATGGTTGGAGCTCTATTCGAACTGAAATTTTTAAAATTTTTCCTTAATTGAGCTCAAAAGCTTGGGAGCCAGGTCTGCTGATCTATATCTCTATGAAGTGGTTCGTTTGTTAATGAACCAGGCTTGATCTCGATCCGAACTCAATTTCTCTCCGGTTGAGCTCAAAGGCTCCGGCAGCCGGACCGCCGCCGTGCGCAGTGGCCGGGAACCGTTCTTCGTCGGATTTGAGCGATCCTCACATTTCCAGACTCGAAAATTCACGAGGAGTTCAAATCCGTGCGCCGTTCGTGCACCTGGTGAGCCGGTTGGTCGGAATCAACCTCGACAGAAACTTTAAGCCGTCGTTCATGGTGGATTTTGCAATACATGACCAGACGCCGGATTTTATGGATGGAAATCATTCATGAGGCGACTAGGTGTCGATCAAGACCATCTCCAGCACTTTAAGTTGACGGAACGGCGAGATTTTGTCGGAAAACCGAAGGAGTGAATGCTGTCGACGGAGACAGCGACACCGCAAGGGAGGAGGCTCCGTTGACTTGGAACTGGCTACGTTCGTCGGAGGGATGGCTGGAGTGGAAGTCGTTGCCGTCCGGAGCGTCGATCGCCGTCTTAGAACCGTGGCTGGCCTCTCGATCGGAGTGGGAAGGGCTGTCGCAGACGGAGAGAAGAAAGAAGAAAAAAGGAAAGAAAAAGGAAAGGGCTGGTTTGTAGACTATTTCGATTTGATTCGAATCGATTTGGTTCAAATCAGAGATTTGACTCGATTTTTTGCTCGGTTTATGGATTTTTCACTTGGTTTTCAGAAAATTCAAATTGATCTACAGGTCTAGTTTAGCAATAATAAAATATTTTATTGTATAATCTCATTGGTCGAATTTGAAATTTAATTTTTAAATGAAAATTTTACGAAATTAAATTTTCGGCTCATTTCACTACATATATATTCATCTAATTTTACATGAATCTTTAATATTTTGAATATTTTATAAAATAATTATATAATTTATCTAACAATAAAAAAACATTATTCAATTTATTATCCAATATAAACTAATCTCATAATTTACTATCCAATATAAATTAATCAATACAGAGGAAATCATTCAAAAAATTGAATTGAATTTAAAAGTTCAAACATATATGGCGGGTTGATTCGGTTTAAACGGCTTTGAGGCTAAAATTGTAAACTGAATCAAAAGTTTAGTTTTTAAATTTAATAAAATTAAATTAAACCATCAATTTTAAAAAATGCAGTTTGGATCAATTTGGATTGATTTAAATTCGATTTGGACGGTTTAAACGGTTTGATAAATACCCTATAAGTAAATATGGCATATAAATCTCGAACGTTAGGGTTACATCTGCTTCAGCTCTTATTTTCCTCTGTCCTCGGATTAAAAAAAGAAAAGAGAAAACCTTCGCGCGATTCTCCAGCTTGATACATGACATAAAGCTCAAACCTAGCCAGAGATTGACGAGAGATTAACCCACAATGGTTACAGTCAAAAAGAAAGAAGGTAACTGCTTGGTACCTTCTCAATCTGCGGTCTTTTTCTTAGTTACGATAAACATTGATGTGCTGTTTTCACTGAATTTGTTTCTTATTGCTATAGTTAAACGAATTTTTATGCAAAATTTTAATGTAATTCTGATTTTATGACATGATAACAAGTTCGCTGAGTTATTAGATATTCAATATTTTATTGTTTGGCAGTTAAGGGTTACCTCCTGCTGAGATCCGGATTTGCAGCAAAAGCATTAGCCAAAATTACAAATGAATTTCATGAAGATAATAAAATCGGAGATTTTCAATTTGGTGAAATTTATCGGGGAACTTCTCGCGAAGAAGAAGTCACGGTGAAAATATGGAGAGATGAAGGCAAATATGAAATGCGCCCTGGCGACAATCAAAGTCGATTTTCTGTGAGTTCTTATGATTAGCTTAAGCTTTTACCACATGTTCTGTAATTTGAAGGAATAATTCATTTTTAATTTACATAGAATTTGATTTACATACCTTCAAATTGAATTATTTTCTGTGAGTTCTTATGATTAGCTTAAACATTTACCACATGTTCTGTAATTTGAGAAGTGAATTCATTTTTAAATTGCATAGAATTTGATTTACATACATTCAAATTGAAGAAATTGGAGTCAAATAAACATTTTGATTCATTTTAAACAAAGATGAAAACTTTTAACTTTCAAATTGTATTTCTTAGCCAACTTATATATAATGTTATTGTATGGTATATTTTAATGCTACGTCCTAATTTTATAGGATGAAACTCGTTTGCTCGAGCATTTCATAGAAACTGAGTCTCATCCAAGCTTGGCAAAGTTGCGCGGAGTCTCCACAGATTCCAAAATTCTGGCCATTGTATATCACCTGAAGACAATCAATTCAGTGCATAATCTCCTCGAAAAAGGTCATTTTTTATTCAGTTACTGATTACTGTTTATCAGAATTTCTTTCAGAATTTCTTTTTTTTTTTTTTTTTTTTTTTTTTTTTTTTTTGCATTAAAGAAAAGCTTGTTTGCAATTTTCCAGATAGTTTTAACTTGGGATTTTTTTTTTTTTTTTTTTTGCATTAAAGAAAGCTTGTTTGCATTTCCAGATAGTTTTACTTGGGAACAGAGGATCAAGGTTGCTCTTGGATTTGCTTCCTTACTGGAATTCATGCATGCTGAGAATCCTCCATATATGCCATGTCTGATTCGCAATATACATGCTGCTCATATATTGCTTAATGAGGTCATTGTCTTTCTTCTATTTCCCTTTTGGATTTGGAAACTTGTTTTCTCTCTAAAATGTTTTATTGACAGTTCTATAACATCTAGAGTTTGTTTTGACTTGTAGGATTATAAGCCAGTGCTAATTGACTACAGTATGCTTTCTGGTGGAATTCTTACTGATAGAAGACACATTGTGAATCAATATCTAGAAGGGTGTCACGGCTATGTTGATCCAGTTGTTGCACATCGAGGTACTTCTTTTTCCTTCTATAGCCTCATAAAGGTTAACATCCCATAAGAGCAAAAATTTCTTATGTTGAGATGCTTTATTATTTACCCCTCATCTCATTTGCCTGGCTTCTGCATGTGATTGCTAAAAATTATAATTCACTCTCTGGCTGTATGCTAGCATGCTGGTATATATGGTGCAATTTTCTTATTGCTGCTGTCACACTGAGTTTCATCTTAACTTGGTTTTCTTTTTCTTTTTTTTTTTTTTTTCCTGCAATATTATTATCAAGTAATTAGTTGCTGAACAATAGAACCAAAGCAAGAGGGGTCACAACTTAAGAAATTTTTATGGGAGTTACTTGTTAGTGTTGCATGTATCAAGCTAAAGCTTGCAAACTCCAGAGAACTTGTGGTTGTGAAACCTGAAAATCTTTGGTGCAAACCTTTCTAATGATGCTTGTTTAGATAGATATGTGATTTTATTATTATGCACTATTTAGTTTCGAACCTCGGGGCATGTCTTAACTATCTACATAAATTTCAAGGAACAGTCCCATCCAATGGTGTCGGCATCAACTATGTGACTGTACTGCTTGTATCGATTTTTTGTAGGACAGCCATTTCAACAAAATAATGATAAAAGGAATTTCGTAATCCCTGTGATTAGGCCACTCGCTGAAACTCTTGTTTTAATGCCTTCAGATCTTCCGAGCCAACCTTTGTGCAATGTAGGCCTATATTTCTTTTGACCAATCTAAAGATCTCGCCATTGAGATATCATATGCATTGGTTGTCTTTATATGTCGTTGTAGTGTCAGTTCAGTTTCTATTTTTGCAATCTTTGATCATATTAGTCGCCTTGACATCTGCAGGTGAATGGTCAGATAAATCTGACGTTTTTTCATATGGTGTTCTACTGTTGGCTTTGATAAGCAAAAGAATCCCCGAAGAAGAAAGTGAATTGACCGAGAATAAACATAAACCACAAAACTCAATGATGAGCTTTAGTGAGCACAAATCTTCGGTTGTGCATCAAAGCCTAGAGTTCGAACCATATTTTTATTCTAGTGATGGAGTTAAAGTTGC